>CM076401.1:20881286-20926492 GCA_038363315.1 Mugilogobius chulae | reverse complement strand
AGGTGTGAATTTAAGGTCGTTCAAAAGTCTAAACATCTGAAAAGGGGCTTTAATGGATCTCATAAAAATGTTCTTAAAGATTTTGTCAACTTTGGTGTTTAGTTTTAATTTTCAATGCGTCTTTCCTTTTTCCAGACTGGTCCGATTTGGATAAAGTCCATTTTTTCAAGTCTTAAACTGAAGAAGTGTCGTCGATGTCTTGTGTGAGAGAACTATTGTATTTAGCTGTTGGATGCCGTCATGTAATATTAGGCTCAGTGGTAGCGGACCGCGCAGAACTCGTCGTGCGTTGGAGCACGTGAGCGCTGAGCTCACGGTTTAGCGTTAGCACCAATTGCCTACAACTCTGGGATTAAACCAGAAACTGTTCAACTTGGCAAAGGGAAAAGCCATGTTCCCTGTAGCGCTAGTGAGATTTTAAGGTAAGTCTCGTAACGAGTCTGCTTTAATTACGGCGCTGAAAAATTTTGATCTCCGTCAGATCTGCTACGCCTGCAGAGTGCTCGCGCCTGTAACATGATTCGACTGCGTGCATTCTCGTACAATTGATCTCTTATTTATTATAGCTTGTGCAATAGCTCGTGTCCATGTGTGAAAATATTCAGTTTTTTAAAAATCGCCTTGGCGTGCACAAATTACTAATTTCTCGCGTTATCAAGTTCAAGTGTTAGCCGCTGTGTTTCCATCCACATTTACGCGTGTGCGTAAAATGTGGAGTGTTTAGCCTGGCTTAATTACAGCAGCACAGAATCTGCGAGGTGTCGCGTCGGGGCTTGATGAGTTTCGGGACACCGTGGGACAGGATTCGGGACACATGCGTGAATTTCGGTTGACGTCTGGTCACATAAGCTGGCCACTGCAGATGAGCGCAGTGAAAGAGACAGGTGCAGCACCTGTCTGTGATCATGTGACAGGTGAACTGCATCAGAGGAACAACTATCAACAAAATATTTGTAGATAGTTGTTGAAATGTATGTAATTTTGTGAGCCAATAAATAGTGTGTATATGAAAAACAAAAAATATTATAGTGTATTATTTTTTTATTTATTAGATAGTGATGTCCTGCGGCCGGCCCAGATCTGCCATATAAGGAAGTATGCATTATTAATTTTTATGTAAATAACCGTTCGTGCTGGAGTTTAGTGATTCGGGCGTAAAGGCTGTTAAGAAGGAATTTGGCTCGTTACAAACCCGTCGTGAATCACACTTAGAGTTTCGCGGCAGCTTCTTAAAGTGGAAAATATGCACAGATTTAAA
Source organism: Mugilogobius chulae (assembly GCA_038363315.1). Lineage (NCBI taxonomy): Eukaryota > Metazoa > Chordata > Actinopteri > Gobiiformes > Gobiidae > Mugilogobius > Mugilogobius chulae. Next base: position 20,925,234 of record CM076401.1, on the reverse strand, counting down.
GAACACTTCATGAATGAGGCCCAATGTACTTTGCATTTATTATTCGTTCATTTTCTGCTGCTTGTTTCCAGGTTGACAGGTGATTGTATCCCGTCCCAGTGACTTTGGGCCTTAAGTGGGTGTTTTGGAAAATCCTAAGCTAATTAATACTCCCACAGATTCAGGTTAAGATTATTCACTTTATCAAGTGAATACAAGTACGAGAATAGTATAATACTATACTATACTAATATTGTGCCCCTATTTGCAGGGCACAATATTTACCTCGGGACGTCTGAAAACTTTAAATTACCCAACAACATCTGAGTGTTTTTTTTTTACAGGTTTTGCACGGATATCCGATGTCTTTATTTTCTTGTCTTTACAGACTTTCCAGAAATGGCGACAGATGTTTTATGACAACAGCCTTTTACTTCATTCGTGAATGATGTTTCTGTGTTTCGGTTTGTTTCATGTGAATTAGTGTCACCCGAGCTGTGGTAGATTTCTTATGAAACAGCCATAGAAGGATATAGTTCCTCTATTCAAACTTTGCAACGCTCTGTCCAAACGCTACCAAATATTACTTTCTCACCTTCGATGCTATGACGAGTAATTATTAATGTATTTGTAAACTGTTCATGGGTTGAAAAGGTCAAGATCAAGATTTCTTTATTTTGTCCCAAAGGAAATTTGTCGTGGACATACAAGCTGCCACACAATACAAATACAGTAAAGAGCAAACATAGACATCAACTAACACATTTACAGAACCGCTGTCATCACCATATATATACCTGTTGTTGGAACTCTATACGGCGTCTGTCATATTGGGAGAATAAGACATAGAGGGGTCAGAGATAATTTTTCTGGCCTGTTTGATAACAATCATGACTGCAGACTATACCACTGAGCTTGGGTCGTAGAGCTGCGTCTCTGCTCCATGTTCACATCCATGTTTACACTGTACTTCCCGGACTACAGCTGATTTGTCAGTCGCAGTACATACGTAACGTCCGGTTACGAACAGACGCTATGATTGGTTAATGCAAAATAGACCCGCCCACCACAGAACAAACAAGCCTAATGCTGGACGTCAGACGGTTTTCACGAGTGAAATGAAACCGCTGATACTTCAGGCTAGTGCACACCTGTACTTTGCCATAAAATAAATAAATACATAAAATCACAAACTAAAATTCTTTCAACATAGATTGCTAAAATTGTGTTGTTTTAGCCGCTTAAGTTTGGATGAGTTCGTTAGCAGCTAACACAACACAACGAACTAGACATACTCACTGGTGTCATTGCTAGCATATTCTGACTAAAGTCTTTATTTGAATAGGTAACTATAGCAACAATACGTTTGTTGTTGCTCGTGCTTAATTAGTGATGAATCAAGTTTCTGAAGATGACTGACAACATTTTACCGGGGTCCAGTTTGGGAGCCACGAAGCCCAAAAGACTGCTACCTCTTAGACCTCAAGTTTCTTTTATACCGGAACCCTCGACTTCGTGAAACCTCGGGATTCTTCTAATGCCTCATTACCTGAGACAACAACAGCTACAGAGAACTACCTAGGTTTTTTGGATAAACCTAGATCAAGATTTTTAAAGAAACCGAAAGAGAAGAAGAAGGATGATTTAAAAGCTACAGAAGAAAATCGTTGGCCAAACCTCTACTTAAATATTGAAGATCCTGGTCCTCTGGAAAATGACACTCCTCACAACAGTGCAGATACAGTTATGAACTTTCAGCCGCTGAATTCATTATTTGATGCACCAACTCCACAATTTTGGGATGAAGATGAAGTAGAGGAGGTGGAAGAAAGGCTCATGACGGAAGATTCAGGAGATGAAGACGACAGTTTTCTCATTTATTCACTCAAGCCCAAGATTGAAACAAATGATGGTGATGCAGGCATGCCGACAGGAGATAAACACCAAAGGTTCCTAATTTGACAATTAAAGTCATTAGCAATTCAATAAAGCAGTATGTTTTTTTTTTTTTTTTTTTTACACATTGTTTCCAGTAATCAGTCACCCGGAATCTACACCAGGAGCTGCAGCAGCAGAGCGACATATGCGTGTATTTTGTAGACACAGATAGGGCTAAAATATAATATAATATAATCGCTCATAAAAGCGATTGAGGAAAAAAGGGAACAGTGGTTTTCACAAACACTTCATTACAAGTTCAGCTGTAAAATGATGTGTGGTTTAAAACAGTCCGACTCATATTCATGGAGAAAAGAGTCTCATAAGGACGTGATTTAAAGTTGGTGTGGCTTATAGCTTCTGGGCACGGTACATGTGTTTTAGTGGTTGTAATCTTTGTAGTTGACTTTTTTGAAAGGGCATGGAACTTTATTTTGTCTCTGCGCGGCTTTTTCCTGTGTTTTTCCTGCTAAAAAGCCCAGGAGATGCGTTGATCTGATAAATTAGAACGCCGACCTAATTTGACAACGCGTAGCGTATTGACGGCCATCAGACGCGCGTCTCACACTGCTGCTGTAACTTGTAAGAGCTAGATCGACTTGATTCCATTATGAGTGACTCCTGCGCGTATGACGCCGTATGACGTGCTGCTGCAGTTACGCGCTGCTACTGCTTTGGTGTAAATTGGGGTTCATTGTAATGACTAATTTAAGTACAGAGTAACAACCAATGTCCAAGTTGCTCCATGTTGTTGTTTTTTTTTTTTGAAAAATTTACATTTGCATTTTCGCCACTCACTGCTGACACTTGCTCATCACTGCTGACAACCTCTACAATATTCAGGGTTAAAACAAGCTAATTTAGCCTTTTTATCACACATTTTCTGACATTTGACATTTTGTCTGTTTTTGTGAGGGATTTTGACAGATTTCGGTGTATCCTTGTGAGCGGATTACCCCAGCAGATTTTTCCCATTTGTCCCGCCGAGGTAGACCAAACAGCTGTGAACTTTGACCCCAGACTGTGCCGCAGTGTAAACCTACTCCAGTTGAATACAGGGCTTTCCTCTTGACGGGACGAGGCGATCGGGGGGGAAAGGGGCGGGAGCATGTGGGACAGGAGCCTGAGGGAGGTGACGCATGTTACTGATGATTCACAGAGATGAGTAATTTGTGTCTTTGAACAGCCCTATTTCAGTCCATTTATCGGTTTGTCATTGTCTAGTGGCTGACAGGAATAGATCTTACATTTTGAGATAAGGGAGAGCTGGTTTCAACATGGGTTTCAGACATGTGAGGCAAAAATACAGCTAAAGGAACTGATTGTGATTTTTTTGTATATTTAGGATAAAACTGTGGGCTATGCTGATCAATAATTCACATTGTAAAACACAAAAATAATAAAAGTACATTGACTTTTTTTTTTTTTTTTCAAAACTACAGAACTGATAAGCGTTATTGTAAATTTTATTCCTATTGTAAAGTTGCTCCTTCACCAAAATGCTGCTTAATTTTGTTTGGAGATATCTTTGTTCTCCAAAACCTATTCTGAATGTCCCAGATCTGTGATGTCATAGATAGATCTCTGGATATTCTAATCTGTTTTAAGTCCATTAAATTATCCAGACCTGTTTGAGCATTTCTGCAGCACATCAGGCAAGATTGGTTTAATTGCCTAACCTCTGTAATTTCTTTGGAGTAAGTAAATAGAGCTCTAACTCAATTTTGATGTAGAAAACACGCACAACCTTGTGTGACTTACTAACTTTTTTATAGTTCTGGGCATGAGATTCCAAGTATGTAGAGTAAGGAAAAAAAAACACACAAATGCATAATTTGTCTGAGTTTAATAAATCACACATTTTAGGTCCTATTGTTTTGTTGTTAAAGTCTCTAATGACTATTTTAAACCCTAGATGTTTAACCTGACCAGCCACGTGGTTATCTGCGTGTTTCTGCTGCTTTTGATGCGTTTTGGCAGAAATACGGAGTCATTTCTTTTTGAATAAGAGCGGTATGTGTGACACGTACTTGTTCTATCCCACGCGGACATTGGATACACCATTACGAGTTGTTGCTGTGATTGGCTAAGCACAAATAAGGTAGGCCGCTCACCCAATCAGCTCGAAGTATTTCACTAAACGCCCACCTTTTCCCAAACACTTTCAGCGAGTCAAGTTCCAAATGGATACTGTGTTGAACTTGTTTTTACAATAGCATGAGCCAGGTTATACATGTTTACTGGAATACATTTTTGAGTCATTGTAGGTAAATACAGACAAGTGGGCGGGGATAGGTGGTAGGTGAAGCACTTGCTCAAACATGCAGGAATCAATCCAAATACAACTTTGAGTAAACAAATGACATTCATTCATGAGATGTTGTTTCTGGTTTGATTTCAACCTACTATCTCCTTATTGGACAGAGAGAGCTCTAATCTCTCTGCTATTGTGCACCCTGTAATTTAAATGTTTAAAAAAATAATGTTGGAGGTATGTCATCAGTTTGCAGACTTAAAGGGACCTACTATGCAACCATGTTATAACCGTGTTCTCTCATCATTAGCTTTCCTGCATGTTTGAGTAATCTTGTATTGTCCTGCAGGTGATGGTCGCGTGCTCAGAAAATCCCTGTCCTCACCTACCACCTATCACCACCCACATGTCTATATTTATTTGCTATTAGTCAAAACAATCCGATTCCAAGTACAACATATGAGTTCACATTTGTCGTTTAGACTGATGTGCCTGAAGGTTTGTGACAGCATACGTTGCACAGATTTCAATATGTATTTCACCTTTCTGCAGTTTGAAAATTGTATATGACTTAATAATGTCGTTTCCTTTTAAAGTGTCTCTTTTTTGCACCTTCAGCTGTACATTTGGTGTCCTCGTCAGGCCTCCTCCATCAGCCTCCTGCTTAGCCTCCGCCTGGTTTGTGCGGTTGATGTTTTTGAAGTGAATTTTCCGCTCTGTCTGTTCTGGTTTGCTCGTCTCTGACCCGCTCTGAGCCTTGTCGTGTGGTTTAAGAGTGAAATCTGCTGCGTGACACAGATCTGTCACAGGAGCCAGGGGGCGCCGTCGCTGCTCTCACATCAAAGAAGCGCAGAGGAAGAGCAGATTCTGTACGAGAGACATGAGGGAGGGATGAGATTATTAAGGCAGCGTGGCACTATAGGCTTCAGAAACTGTTTCTTTTTGATATTGCGACGCACCTGATTTTTACTATCTTAAAAATATGGAAAAAAAGAACTAATAAAGTGCATTTTATTGACACTGTGCTGCAGGTTGATGGGACAGCGTTGCCTGGGTTACTTGAGTGAGTCTGGTCACTACGTCTTCCACTGCATCTCAAAATCAACTCCACATCGCACCTTGTAGGCTGCACGATATTGAAAGTTTTTCCAGACTTAGTCGGTTGTTAGTCTCTGAAATCTGGCACACTATCGTGCTTCTTGAGTTTACACACGTTTCACATCATCTGTGATCTGAAGATGAGCTTGTGGGTCGTATTAAACATGCCTGACAGGTCACAGTTTTATCACAACTATAGTTTTTGTGCATTTTAAATCTGGTTTAATTTAAACCATCATGAGCCACTAGAGTCGTTCTTTAAGAGGAGAAGACGAGAACGCAGCGCTAAACACACAAGTATTACGCACCCACGCCTGCTACATAGAGCTGGGAGATATACAGAATTTTAGATATTATCGCGAATGTTGTTCTGAAGATATGCAAAATTTTAATATTGAGTATGTCAAATTAAAATGTACTGTGAACTTTCAAATAACTATAGAAGGGCAATATTTTCAGTCTTATATATTTTTAGATTTTTTTCTTAAGTCATTTTGTTCGGGGGTACCAGAACCCCTAAAATACTCATGTACTCAACTCGTGGCCCCCACAGCAAAACAAAATACATTTTCTGTAATAATTTTGTAATTAAGTTGGAAAATACTTTTTTGTTTTTTTATAGCTTGATCTAACCATCCAAACATGTAAAAAAAAACAAATATTTTCATTACGTATAGTCTTAATTGTAAAATTACATCTTGAAATTTACTTACAACCCCCAGATTTTGCTTTGCGGCCCCCGAAGGGTCCCGACTCCCACTCTGAAAACTACAATTAATAACTCAGTGGTTTCTTAGTCGACCAATATATGTAATATTTTAATGAGATACGAAAGATTAGGAACTTTTTTAACATTGAAAAATCTAGGATTTGATTAGAATTTTTTTCTGTCTGAATATTTATTTACTTGAATATCATATCATTGGGATATTACGTATTTTGAAAAGGAGTCATGTAGCGTTAGGGTTTTAGTTAACTAACCAATCAGAACGTGTCCAATACAGTCGTGTTTGATAATTAAACTTTTATGTTTAAGACATGCTTTAACATTTCCTGTTGGACTGACATTATATCGCCTGAATATCGTAATCGAGATATCTCAAAAAAACTATTGAGATATTAATTTTTGTCAATATCGCCCAGCTCTACTGCTACACACACATAATTACAAGGTACACACGCAGGACTTACTTTGAGATGATGCTGAGGCAGAGAAAAGTTGAACAGAGGCGTTTAATCCATTTACTCCGTGGTTTATGGTTTGGTTGTGCTGTGTTGTTAGCAATAGATCCGTTGTTAGCAGCGCTAATATGCTAACTCACAGCTAACGTTAACCAAAGACACGCTGGAATCAAAACGCCACAGCCTGTGAATTTTCTTTGGTTTTCAGAATTCTAACGGATCAGTTTAAGGAGTTTGAAGAGTAAACTGTTGGAAGCGGCTGCAGTTGTATTTACCTTCAATGTGGCTTCTGTTTCGAGACAGAAACAGAAAGTCGTCTTATAAAGAAGTCCAGAATCGTGGGGATGCAGTGTTTTTAGGAAAAGGAGTTTGCTGCTTTTGTCTGCGTCATCTTTTCATCTGTTTACAGTAGATTTAAGGTGGTGCCGGAGTCAAACCACATCTTTGCGATATCGATATTTTTTCGATACATTGCTCAGCCCTAGCACCTTGTAATCAAAACTGTTTATTTGCATGCCAGAAAAAAAGAAAGAAGCTCATTGGTCGTTTGTCATTTCGAATAAAATCTAATTGTACTCACTTCACATTCATTTTTTTTTTAAAGATGTATGTACATACAATGCTGTTTGCTGATAAGATTGCTGAAAGACTGTTTTATAAAGCAAATCCCCATCTTTCTCCACTGCTGTTTTTTGCTTTCTGGGACTTTGTTTCTCTCTCACTCCTCAGAGCAACAGCATCACCTTGTTTTCTCCTGTAAATAATTCTTCCTCGCGGGCAGCACCAACCAAATCAAGGGTGTGTGTTTAACAAGACTGAAAAGAAGCAAGTCTGAGTCAGAAGTGTCTTAGGTGTTGTCTTTGGAGATGTAGCTTTGGCCCCGGAGACGACAACACTTGGCTGTTTGAGATGCAGCGTGAAGTGCAGATGTGAGATACGAGCTGGAGCTGTTATAGTGAGAAGAAACATGAACTTTGATATGTCTATGTTAAAGAGGATTCAAGTTTAAACAGCAGGTTCTATAGAGTTTGTTTGGCGAGTTTAGTTCTGTCAAGGAACGTTGTAAAGAGGAGAGTTGGTGTATAATGCATTCATGTGATAAAACATGCTACAGACCAATAATCATTACAAAGTAGAGAATAGGGATGGGCCAATGTGGATTTTTGAGTCCGGCTGTGTTCGATACCAATATTTACTCACACGATCTATAGCACAGCTAGATCACACTAACTTTTTGTTTCTTCAAAAAAAGACAAAAATAGGATTGCAAAAAGTTCATTGATTAATCGCTACAAATTGGGCGACACGGTGGCTCTGTGGTAAGCACTCTTGGTCTCATCGCATTGTCCATAATCAAATACATAAAGCAGGTTCAAAGATTCACCAGCAGATGATTCAATGAGCACAAGGACCCAGAGGAGGTCACATGACCGAGAAATACATGTGCTCTTTGTTGACATTAGGCAGTGCAGTCCTCTCTGTTTTACGTGATCAGCTGCTTCTGGAGGCCGGCTTTCTTTTCAAACAAATTACAGGAAAAACATCTTGAGCTATAAACACTGTTGAGTAGGTTTAGTACAGATTTATCTTTAAATGAAGAAAAGCATGATGCTGGAGAACATCCTCAGACAGGCAGAGTCTCGTGAGCAAGCTAAAAGTGCATTATTAAAACTGCATTTCTTCATGTTTGGAGGGTTAAATATAATATATGCCCCATGAAAGAGGCTGAATCTATATAATCAGCATCAGAAAGTAGAAAACAGATTACGAATCAGTTTTTCGTCAAAATCGCTTGATTTTTTTTTTATTAAAAGGGAATAGATTAATGTAGAATAACAATTCTTTTTTAAAATGAAAGTAGACAGTTGTAGGTCTCATTTGATGTACAACATGTTATGATTCCCGTTTTTTGAGAAGCTGTGAATATTGTTTAAATAGAACAAAAAGGCCTGGTAGGGAAGGGTGAGAAAAGTGAGAAAAGGACTGGCACTGAGAAAAACTGATTATTGAAAAAAAATTGAATACATGCAAGTTTTTTAGTCAGAATCTCACTTTTTTTCCCAAGTCAGGTGGTGGGTGACAACAGGGATTTTCTTAACAGCCCAAGCATAAGCTGTATAGGACGATACAAGATTACTCAAATAGAACTTTTAACTAAACTGATGATGAGAAAACACTTTTTCAACCCTTTAGGCGTCATACTTATTCAATTGAATTACATTTCTGGAATTATAAAGACTTAAAACTTTCGCCTGGAAGTTCAAAAGTAATATTTTTTCCGTATTCGTTTATAAAACCGCTGGTACAGAGTTGCCTTTGGTTTTGTTCAAGCTTCTGAAACTGATCAAAAACAGAGAATCTGATGTCTGAATAGGTTGAAATGGCTTGGTGCAGAATTGCTACTTTGGGGCTTAAAATGGTTACAAATTCAGGAGGCAGACTGTTGTTTGCATCTGTTTCTAAAGACACCAGGACAACAATTACTAAATAACATACAGTGGAATAAACTGAATTGATAAATGGGCATAACTGCGACAAAACTATTACAACTAAAAAACTCTCTCTATGCAGATCACCGCTCGTCACTTCCGAACATTTACCTCACTTTGTTCTCCGGCTCTTAATATTTCACCTCAGACTTTAGCGCAGAAGTGTATAGCCGCTAGCGCTAATGGCACTCCCAAATTGAAATCCATTTGGTGTCATCTGGGCTGTGTAATTGCCCTCCTGGAGGCCGAAGCAGCTCATGTGTGAGAAGTGACAGATGCCGGATGTGGAGACAGGCGGCGGGTCAGGTCCCAGAGTACAAGCGCGAGATGTCATAATTAAGAGCCCTCCAAGTCACAGCGGAGGCAAAAAGAGATCATTTAGAGCCGAGGAAATGAGAGAGAAAAAGAAGAAGAGGAGCTCAGAGGGAAGTGTCCAGATGAAACAAGATGGCTGGTTTAATGTGGTGATCAGGCCTTTGTTTAAGTGGAGCCAGATGCTGTTTCTTCCTTTTAATCTAAATTTAAAAATTAGGAAGCATATTATTGCATATTGCAGATTAGGTCTGTCTGGGCAAAAAAGAAAGAATGAAAGTATTTTACTATAAACGCCTAAATCAATCAGTAGTAACACAAACCAAATGCTGTCAATGTCATTTATTTGTTCAAATCCAGCTCTGATCATACAAGTTTAAGTTTATATAAATGCAAAGAAAGAAACAAGACTGGAATTTACAGATTAAGGTTTTAAAAGTAACATCATATGCGTATTCATCTTTACATTTCATCATCAAGAGTTTTTACCCTCGTAATAACAATGTTTTTTGTGATATTCAGATATGTTTTTTTTTACTCTTTCTTGTGCGTTTGAGTAATCCTGGATTGTCTTGTGTGTGAGGAGTGAGTACTCAATTCTCTAGGGTGTAAAATATGATAAACTGATAAATTAATTCTGGCAAATTTCTGTATGACTCTTGTGTCAGAATATGTTTTAATTTACTCTGTATTTAGTATTTTAATACTGAAAAAACTGAAAAATCTAATGATGTGTGGTGTCACAATCCTGAGCTTTATTATATTATAGCTCTGCTTGTGTTCAAGTCTCTCCATGGACCAGCACCAAACTACATCTCTGACATGTTAGTGCTGCATGAACCATCTGGGACTTTAAGAACCTCAGGGACCGGCCTCCTGCTGGTGCCCAGAGTCAGGACTACACATGGATAGTCTCAGAGTCAGGACTTAACATGGGGAATTATTGCCTGAAAAATCCAGACAATATATAAAAAATATATCGTCTGGCCACCGTGTCTCTCTTTCGAATTTCTGTAGCCGTGACTGACAGATTACATATCCAATCAGAGACACTCATGGTCTGCCGTGTGAAAACCGACATGGCTGCTCCAGACGAAAAAAATACATGAAAAAAATATCACGTGAAACTGAAAAACATCGCGCATTTCTGCAGAATCAATGAGCGAAGCAAAAAACGATTTTAATGTGAGGTGAGTGAAGTTAGATTTTGGTCTAAATGACAGACGACCAATCAGCTCCCTTGTTTCATCTGCGTCACACAAATAAGCTAATCTGATTGGCCGGTACGATGTAGATTTGATCTGAAACGCAGGCGGAGGGTGTGGCGACCAGACCCACTCTTCGCAGTTTGCTCAAGCGTGGGTTCTGGATCCCAGGCAAGGGAACCTGAAAAAGTTTTGTCTGCACTCATTATTTATTAATGTATTTATACTAAGTTAATTTTTATGATGACTCATTGTATTTTAAAAATATTTTGCTTTGTGATTTTATGCAGGGAGGTGTCTTTTCCTGCTCTGTAAAGCACTTTGCATAGAAGTATCGATACAGGTATTGCAAGTCCCATTACTCTGGTATATTGCTTAATCAATATATTCTGCTTGCTTGTGTCTTTCGAATATTAAACTAAAATGATTAGAAGAAAAGAGAGCAGTGATCATTTGCATTGATCTTTCAGAGTGTTACCACATGCAGACGTCCTGAGCATCTGTCTCTGTGTCTGAGTCTGTTGCGTTCGGTTGCATCATTAATCCAGTCGAAATCCCACAGAAGCAGTGACCCGCAGGACAGACTCAAACAGGGCACAAAATAGAAACGTGAAGTCTTCATTAGCACTTCATCAGTAAACAAAGGCAAAGCAGTCAGACAAGAGTAAACTATAGACTGAGTTGTGTGTGCTAACTCTAAAAACTATTGAAGAGAATAGATAAAACAAAGCATTTTTTTTCAATGCTGCTAAAACAACATTTTTGAATGAAATTTGCTTTTGCGACTACACGTTACATTCAGGTGAGTAAAAGAAAGCAGAGACAAAAACTGCCTCATTCTTCAGGAGCCAGACGTCTGTCTGTTGCTCCGCTTTGCTGCTTTTACCAAAGAAATTTCCCCAGCGCCTCGGAGCGCACGAATTAGCCGTCTCTAAGCGAGCTGTGTCCCCTTTGTAGTGTTTACGGACAGTCCGTCCTGACCAGCGCCCACACAGCCGGTCGGGGAGACACGTGCGTTAGCCTCGGACTGAAGCGCGCTGTTCCGCCTTCTCCAAGCGCAGAATGTCACCTGGAGCGGACTTTCTGGATCAAAAAGCTACAGTAGCACAGTTTGTGGAATACGGAGAAAGGCCCGGTGACCGCAGGGAAAGTGCGATGTGTGTAGAACCAGAAATCTTATCGATACCCATCCCTAGTCATGATGATGCTGCTGATGATTATTTACTGTATATAGCACATTTACACAGACAGATATCCTCCAGAGTGCTTCACACACCAACACCCCCTCTCCACCAAGTGATAGCAGCACCCCTGGAGCAGCTCAGCCTAAACACCTGGCGCTTCAACCTTTCACCACCACCAAGTGTTCCCTAAAGTCGGCTGCACACTAGAGGAGTTTAGAATCTTTTGCAATTTTTTGATGCACCCAAAAAGAAGAGGCCAAAGACATAAGGACATTTAGATTGATTATTTGTCTCACAGTCGCATAAGAACAGAGACGACACAGGCTTGTGGAGCGATGAGTGGAGAACAGTGTGTGCATCACATGATTAAGTGTTTTGGTTCGTTGTGCGCGGTTATAAAAGTTAACAATGAAACGCAAGTGGATTGAACCAAGTTTATAAAGATTACAGGAGAGCGAAGGATCTTTAGACGTAAGGAGCTGTTACACTGACGCATTGTGGGCGTGAAATGAAAAAGTTCCAACAAATGTCTTTATTTAAGGAGCAAGTTGACGTGCTTAGTATTTGTAAAAAAAAAGTGTTACATTTATTTACAGATGATGAGGCAAGGTTTCTTCTTTATTTTATGTGCACATGCGCATGCAGCAGGTGAACCTCATCATGATGCATCCCAACAGATAGTCGCAGTGAGCAGAGACATAAGGAGAGAAACGACAAAAATTCTCTTACGGAAATGCTTACTCTGGCCACGCCTCCCCAAGCTTGGCTTAAAATCGTACTAAAACTTCTGTAGTTTGCAGCCGGCTTTAGCATCATGTTAACCTGCATGCTTATAAACTAAATCAGAATAGATCGTACTCTAAATCATGTAGATTGTGTTACCAGATTAGAGGCAATAAGCAATAGGCTGCTTTTGTGAATAAATTGCATAAGATTATTATAATATGTTCTCATGACAGCACAACATTCTATATAATATGGAGGGAAGCTAAAATGAATAATGTTTAAATGTAGTGTTTTGTTGTAATACAAAAAGTGAATGGGTCCTTTGCACATTGACCATTTTAGATATTGACAAAGCACAATGTTATTAATAGGAATAAACAGTTTCTTGCCTTAAGACGTTATCACATTCCTCACTCAGACACAAGGTTGCAGCATCAGCATTATCAATGACATTTAAACAACATTTTTCTTTACTTTAGTTTATATTTGGACCCAATCTCTCTCCATAAAAGTTGACCTAGTTGCGGTTTCTCATCAGGATTTGAAAGGTCATTTGAGTACAATAGCTTTTGTATCTTCTCCCTGTGTAATTTAACAAACATCGGCGAAATTAATTACAAAATCACTTCCATTAAAGTTTCTGCTATAAAATTAAGGCTTGAATATTGCCTTCAGTGCTCACCTCCGTGCCGGGGCGTCTCCATAGGGACTTGTCCGCTCCCAATAATGTGCACATTAATTATAGCCTTATCAACCTGGAGAAAATTCAATAGACTTATTTATAGAGGCGTAAAGTAGCAAAGGCTGGAGCAGTACAAAAGGAGGTCACGCAATAAACTCAGGGTTACAATAAGGATGTCCCGTTTCATCAGGTCTGGAGCTAAGCAGGGTTGGCTGTGGTTAGTGTTTGGATGGGAGACAGCGAGCGGGTACTATTGGGCCTTATTTCGTTTAAGCAAGGTACTTTCACCTTACCTCTAATGGCCATGTACACAGATGAGACTAAAGAAAAGTTTACATTAGCTCATGAGTACAGCCTAATGTGTTTAGAGTAGGGCTATTTAAATGGCAGCCCAGGGGCCAAATGCGGCCCACTAAGCAGTATGTTTTGGACCGGCATGATGAACTATATGACATGGACCAGATCTTATTGCTCAACAGTCTGAGTTTGATGGTTTTAGTGCCCTTTGTTCAAGTTAACTCTGTTGTTCAGTAGTTTATGCATCATTTGATACAGATTCTGTTATGTGATTTAAATGACTAAGAACTTATACTGTACTCCTGGCTTAGTCTCAGCTCAGTTTTCAGGTCTAGCTTTGTTGAAGGTGTAGTTTACGTTTGATCTAATCCAAATGTAGACAAGGTTTAGTTTTGGTTTGGTTATGAAAAAATAGATTTATAAGAAATAGCAATAATGTGTAGATCTTGGATGTAGTTTGAGTTTTGTCATCCGGCCCTGAGACCATAGCCCTCAGAAAAAGCTGGCCCACTGGTAAATATTATTGAATTGCCCTGGTTTAGAGCATAAATATTTCACCTCTGCAGGGTAAAATGAACAAGTTTAAATAAGGTCACGAAAATGAGTATAATGGGCACATATACATATCTTAATTCTGCGTGTGTTCTGGGTCCTAATGACATTACGGGCCACATCCCCTTCTTCTGACATGAATATGCTAGAAAACACAGCTTTTTTGTGTCACCTGACAGATCATGTGAAGATGTTCAAATTCAAAATCAGTACAAATGTTTAGTCTTTTGTGAAAACTATAACTGTCTGAGTTTTGACAGGTATTTGTTTTGCACAATGTGCGTGTGCGTGCGTAATATTTTGGGCACCCTCGCAAAAAAACATGAATCGGCGCCTATGGGTGCCACAGAGGAAAAACTTGTTGTAGTGTCTGTAGGCAAGACACTTCACCCACATTGCCTAGTATGAAGCTGGTGTATGAATGTGTGCCCTGACTAAGCCCTGACCAGTCTACCCCACCTTAGTGGGACACAGCCTCAGTATACAGTATAATAATAATAACATTGTCAGGGCTATATTTGAAAATGCGGCCCTTGACCTTCTCTGACTTCGATAATTTTGGCCCAAGCTCATTTGAGTTTGAGACCCCTGCCTTAAAGTGAAAAGAGTAACCAAAGCTTTCACTCAACCAAGTATAAATAATAAAAACTATACATACTTACTTGTGGTGTGCTTGTATGGTCACAAAACGAATCCTTATATGTGCTGAAGGTGAACCTTTCAGTGTTTGTACTGTATTATTTTCCCTTTATTGCATAAAGCTTAATTTTTTCCAAGAGTAATGGTTTAATCAATGTTTTCTTTGTTATTATTATTAAAAGGCTAAAATAAGATTCAGCTGGAACGTTTTGTTTGAATTACTTTATCCATTAGGAAATATCTTGAAAACCTTTGTGTTTTGCTCACACCAGATCAGCTGAATCTAAGTTCATGCACTGACCCACAACAAACCAATAACAATAACACCTCTCGGACTTAATATATCACCCTTTTCCCATAAAGTTGTATATTAAGTTTTCTATATAAGTCACTGTCTTTGTTTGCGCTTTGAGCCCCCGAGGAGTCCCAGCCTGTCAGTCAAAAATATGGGAAAAGCTCTCGTTGAGAAATAGTGAACAATACAGTGTAAGAAATGTGAATTTAGCAGCCAATGAAGCTTGTTTTAGTGTTGTAGAATTAAACAAAACATGAATAAAAAAACAATGAACTTCTGACTTTTATAGTAACACATATTCTCCTTTATTTGGATAAAAATGTTTGTTAAAAGTCTCAATGCGCAATGTATTGTAAATACTTCCTGGTCATGTTTCAATTGCCGTTTGTTGTAGTTTTCTGAATGTAAACTCAATTGTTGAGTAGCCTCAATCGGTTAGTCCAACTTTTAGGCCAAAAAAAACAAAATCACAAGAATCACACAAGTATATTCGCATCCTATTCGCACAGTATGATATTGACGGACTTATGTGTGCACGGAACTTCAGTTGGCATGTGTACGTTCAAAATAGCTAACTTCTGTACATACGACCATTTCCTGTTAGCGTCCTCTGGTAAAATATTCATCTGGTTTGTAAAGTCTTTAACATGTTTTCAACTGTCTGATCTAAAGAGTATTTATTTGTTTTAATTTAAACTGATGTATTGAAAACCTCATAGAAGAGAATTGAACAGGAAGTGCTTGTATGTAGAGGATGTAGTATTTTGAACAAAAACAAGTTAACTGCACAGAGCCTATTCATTGGAGACTGGTCCGTGGTTAGTAGAAATAATGATTTTGAACTAATCTGGAGGTAAAACAGAGTAATTTTTCAATAATTAATTTACAAACAGTTCACGGATTGAAAACACAGACTTTGGCATTCACGAATATGATCCACTTTGAACTGGAAGCACAAACAACATTCATGATTATAACAATTTACCTAAGATCCCTTGGTAAAATTTATCCGTGAGAATAGGACTATAGACTTCATGACCAGAATTGAGCTGAAGTATCTGTGTGAAACTTAAGTAACAGCCATTATTTCTCAACGCACCTGTTCCCAAAGTTGGTTATCTCATTATTTCAGACTTGTACCTGTAAAAGTTGCACCTCTCTCTTTCCTCTCTCTCTCAGCTGAACTGTTTTTGTGAAAGTGCAGTCTTCTTCTCCGGCGCTGATGATGTGAGTGGCTGTGACTTGTGGATCCTAAAATAAAGAGCAGGTAAAAATGGCGGCGGAGTAGGAAGCTGCTGTCACTGCTGCCACTGGACTGACGTGGAACTAATCACCCAAACCTGCTCACTGCTCCTATAGACACTCACTACAGTCTGTGCACATGAGTGGAAGTACGTCTGCTGCAGAGGAACACACTTTCGAGAGCTGTGTTTTTCCCCAACCATTTGTTTTATTTAAGAGACTTGTAAATGTGAGTCTGTAATGAGGGTTTTGACTAAACACATGTGCAATGATTCATTAACCAAATCATACAGGACATGGTGCTGTCAAATTATTATAGTCTTGCTCAAAAAATACTAGTAACAACATATAATTAGGTCAAGATTGTTCTAAACAGTGTGTTGTAGGGATGGGTATTGTTAAGAATTTTTCAATACTACTTCTCTTATCGGTCCTGCTTATCAATCCGATATTTTAATAGTTCTCTTATCGCCTATTATAATATACATATAGGCCTACACATATTTTTTTTCATTATTTTTCTTTTTTCAACAGTGTTAGTCTTACAGTGTATCCTGCTCCACTGATACAACATAGTTTTAATGATACACTCTCTTGGTGGTTCTTTTACATTTGATAACCGCAGCCACAGTGTATGTTGTGTAAAAGTTTTTTGGCAGATTAGATGCTATAGAGGGATTTTTTGTTTATCAACACAGGTGATGCGGCGCACCCCGCCTGAAGAAAGAGCCGCCGCTCATAGACACAAATGGTGGAAACAAGTCAAAAAAGCAGAGCATGAAGCTGCTTTGTCCCAGTGTGCTCCCGTGGCGTCGGTCTGTTCTCTTTGCGTGTCTGTAGCGTGGTGCACAAGTTTAGTGACGCAGATGAGAAAATGTAACGATAACAGGACCTGTGCGTGGAATAATTATTTGAAACGCACTAAAGATCGATAAGAAAAGTAAATCAGTGGACCGATAAGACGCAGCATATGTGCTGTTATGAAACTGAGTTTCGATACCATCCCTAGTGTGATGTACCTTGAAAAAAAATCCATTTGTAATTTATTGAAAAAGTAAACCTCATCAAAACCTTCCTTTATATATTATGGCAAAAATGTATTAATCTCCACTCCATTCAGAAAGTACCAAAGTAAAGTTTTAACTTTCTAGTTCTACTAAATTGTGTAAATGATTTTTCACCTCCAGAAAAGTTACACAGTGCACCTTTAAAGCTTGACAAATTAAAAATCAACATCTTAAAAGATTCTGTGCACAAAGTCAATCATTTACTATTTACAAATGCACAGGTTTTATACAGCTTCAGAAAGCAGGAGTAAATCTTGAATAAACAGCACTTACGGCTGTATTAACCTGCCGCTTGTATCTGGTGTGTCATCTGTTTCCTCGCTCGGGCTCCTCTGGGTGCCACAGGAAGTGACTTTAAAGGTGCTTATCCTCCGTCTGATAATCTGCTCATTATCGTGTTGATCATTTACAGCTCGGCTTCTCTCGCTCAACTCAATGGCCACAGTTTTAATGGCTTTGGCTGAGAGCCCACTGCAGCTCAGGGTAAAGACTGTCCTGCTTTTATAAGGCTTATCAAGAGTCAGGGCTTTACCTACAGAGGAGACTTTTTGTTAGCAGAAGACTAATGAGAAAATTAATGTTAATCTTATGTGGGGTTAAACTTAAAGTGAGGTACCGAACTTTCCCCACAGCGAAACTGAAAGTAGGTATCGAAATTGGCTCAGCTGTCCAACCTGATAGCTTTTAAAATCCTTTCAACACATGGTTACTTTTGTCAGCTGTTCCATCTTTAATTCAATTGTTAAGTGAAACTGGATGGACCACCCAAAGGCAGCCAATCCGAGCACTGCTTTTGGCTGGTTTGTTATTAATTTCAGACTTTACATAAAGATGTCACAAGTGTTACTTTTAACTTGTACTCTTTGGTGGGAAAAAAACAACAACTTTCTGGTTAGTTTCTTATTTGCACAAACAAAAGGCAGGTACCCCAGCTTTAAAGATTCTATAGTAATATGTGTCTCTGCTGATGTTGTTTTGAGAAATCCAAAACTGAATATCCTTAAATGTTTAACACAGATGAGACTGAGCAGCTAAAATTTGTTGTAATGCAAAACGTGTGTGGGTTTAGTCATTAATAACATCGCCCGATCAATAATATATGAAATTACAATGATATACATTGGAAAAACGACAACATTATCATCAGATTCTGCAACTTGAACGCAACCTATTGACCCACACAAACATGTTCAATACATATATTAACACATTTCTGTTGTTTTGACAAAATATCGTCTCATTATCATATCGAGACATGCCGAAAAAATATCCAGGTATTATTTTTGTCAATGTCCTGGCTCTATTACAGTCACTGCTGAACCATAACAGCCAAAACAAAGGACACATCTTATTATCTAAAAGTCTTTTGGATTTACTTACAGTGAGTACATGCTGTCTAATTATGGCAAGGACTTGTGAACGTAATCGACAACATCGATAAGGAAAATGTGTTGACTCGCCTAAAGCAAAAATGTGTCAGATTTAACTGGTACACACACGCTCTGAACATTTTGTATGTCCACACAAAGCATCTACACATCAGCACACAAGATACACACACAATCAACCGTTGAGAGAAAGTTTCTGTCCAGGAAGACAAGATAAGTAACGTTCATCCCATAAAACTAAAATGTAAGTTTGCTTGGTTGAATGTAAAGGTGTAACTTTTTGACCAAAAATAGACTTGAATCAAAACGAATCTTTGTCATCACAGTCAAAGCTGCTATTCACATGAGGATTGTGTCGACACCAAACTTTAAAATCAATCAGCACCAAAGTAGATCTAAAGAAAAGGAAAGCCATTTTGTATTACAAGCCAGCTATTCATTTGATTTAAAAGTAAATGCATTTGAATAATTCCTTTGAATTGATCTGTAGCATTGTAGTTCTAATAAAATTGAGCCATAAATTGTTTAGTAATAATAATTAATATATAGTCACAATATCCTGTGCATATCTTGGGTATTACAATACGTATTGTGTTGAACCTCCTGTATCATGATTGTATTGTGACAAAAGCGTATGGTCCCAGCCCTGTTTGTTAGTGAGATGTATTTACGTCTCGTTTCTACTGCAAGTCATCTTCACAAAGTTGTTTGACTTGAAGAAATAGCTACTCTATAAAGTATTATTTTGATATTCTATTCTACTGAACTGTGTATTGGAGAGTTACACAATGGACCTTTAATTTACCTTGTGTTCAGTATTTATATCAACAGTATTAATATGTCAACACCTGGGCTTTAAACTGCAGCTGTCCACTTGTGGCTGTAATTCAGTGTCACATCTGGAGCCTGTACATTTCCCTCTTGTTGCTTTTTGCTCTTCGCAGTGCCAGAGGTGGAGGTCTGACAGGTGCAGTTTCACTTCTTTGTGTCGTTTTTAAACAAGCTTCAAACATACGTCCATCACAGTCAGTCACAGCGGTGGTTTTTACACTGTCTTTGCTTCACAGCCCGACAGCGATGAGGTCTGTTAGCTCCTGCTCAATCACTCTTATGCCCGGAGAGAACAGTGGATCTCGCTGCTATGTGACAATATCAGGGAGTTTGTTTTCTTTTTTGAATGTATTTTGAGGAGAAACGTCAGAATTTTACGGTTAATGGCGAGTTTAGACGAACAAAAACGATGAAAAATATATCTGATTATAACTAGAAGAGTCATTGGTTTTGTAAGTCCTAAGTAAGTCTCAAGTCTTTGGCGTCAAGTCTGAGACAAGTCCAAGTCAAAGAGAGACAAGTCCAAGTCAAGTCCTAAGTCACTAACCTTCAAGTTCAAGCCAAGTCCTCTGATTTTAGTCTAGTTTTCTTAAGTCTTTATCTCAAATATTAAAAGAAATATTGTTGTTCTCCACTTTAATTGATATTTATATAGAAAGCTCTGATCACAAAAAAGAAAAGAGGATCGTCATGTTCCAGTTTGTTCATGTAAAATAACACCTTTTATTTTTGAGATGAAGCATCAAGTTCTTCACAAGTCACAAAGTTAGTCAAGTCTTAAGTCTGAAGTCATCAAAACAGTGACTTAGGTCAAGTTATAGTTCATGCCACTGAAAACTAGAGCCGATTATAATTTATTTACATGGCATTTTAGTAGGGTGAAGACAAATCTAAACTTATGACATCACTACAGGCTGAACACAACCTGTTAAATCTGAACAAAAAAGTTAACAAAGTTGTTTTGAACCAATATATTGTCATGTCATTGTCTTGGGATTTTACCAGAAAATATCGAGTTATCCATTTCACTCTAAGTTTGTTTCCAAAATCCACTTCTCAATGCTTTCATAGCTATAGTAGCTAGGGTTGTTCCGATATCAATAATGGTATGGTAAAACCTCTGATATCGCACATTTTGCATCTATCGTATTGATGAGTACTCATACCAAAACTCCGATCCGATACCATCCATTGTCCTGAATGAGGAGTCGTAGATACAGCAGCAGCTGTTCTCTGCTCGTGGCTAATGCTACGGCTAACGCTCAGAGCAGCTGGAAAAGAGTCTGTGGAGACTCTTCAAAGCATAGAATACTCCATATACTGTATACAGACAAATATCTATGTTACCTCTGTGATGTTTCATTTAGCCTTTATAGTAGAAGGACTGTGGTTAAACTAACTTTAAAAATGCTCCAACAGCTGTGCTAGCCAGCGGCGCAAACATGCTAGCTCTGACTTTTGTTTGTATTGCTTTTAATAGGATGCTGTTTTTTCCGGCCTCACTGTTGTTTTTTTTGACACACAGTGGAAAGGCATTAATAAGAATATACTCAACACAATATTTTTAATGACAATTACATTTGACTCTAAAATAGTTTTCAAAATCCAAATACATAAAGGTTACATTAAAAGGAACCCCGAATATTTACATAAATAGATCCAAAATACTTACTAAAAATAGAGCTCAAAGTAAACGAATATTCGCCGTTTGCCGTAAAATTGCCATGTTTACAACAACTTCCTGATTTTACGGGAGCCGCCATCTTGAGGTGATGACGCAGAATTGTGTGGCGCACTGGCGCAGTGAGCGTCAGTCGTGAGACGCACCAACAGCTGCAACAGTTGCCGTTGATCTGGTTAACAGTAGCGTCAGTAGTTTTTCGTCGACAATACATTGTAAAATGGTACATTGTGTCGCTTTTGGTTGTGATTTTGTCTCGGGCGGAAACAAGGAGAATGTGGTAAGCTTTCATAGCTTTCCTCATAGTTACACGATTCACGTCATACTACCCACAATGCACTGTGTTGTAAACAAAGATGGCGTCTCAGTGAAAATATATTTCTTAAAAGTTTAATAAAACGGTCAATTTTTCAGATTTTTTGTGTGTATTTATATCTTTGATGATATAAGGAAAACTCGAAAACAAACATTTAAAAATGTAAAGTTAAACACATGAGTTTACAAAAGCCTTTATTTACTTCTTTAGTCATTATAATGCAATATTTGGTATCAGGACTGGTATCTGTCGGTGTGTACCCTTAGACAAAGTATCGGTATTGAATCTGTTCCAAAAGTGCTATTGAAACAACACTATATAACAACCCTCATCTTACTTTCACTTGACACTCATAAACACAAATCGTCTCACAGCAGTCGATAAAACAAAACATCTTCATTACAATCCCAAAAACAGAACTGTAATCCTTTTAACCATACGCCTATAGACTCCGACTATTTCGAGCACCCTGTGGATCGTCCCAGCCTTTTCCCATATTATGCCAGATAATGCCTTCCCATTTTCCACAAAAGCACCATCGGTCGGGGTCGCGCGGAGGTCAACCAACCCCTCGCCGGCCATATTCATGCTTAGTCACATCCCAATTACCCTCCGCTCCTGCACTGTGCTCAAATTGCCAAAATGTACATCAAGGCAATTCATTTTCGTGGGCCGCTCTAGTCAAATTAAGTCTAGGAATCCCCCGGCGCCAGTTACACTAAAGGGAGGAAGAAATTGAGCTTGAAAACTGATCTTGAAAAGGTGCTAGGAGCGTGCTGTGATGTATTTACTTAGCCGAGGAAACGCGCTAGTCCCCAAAGATTAATTATTTCCCAAGATGCACTGCAATGGTGGTAGAAACGGATTAAAACAGAATGGCAGCGGTAGAAAAGTGTCAGCTACAGGCGATGATGAGTCTGTGTTGGTTTAGAGGAGTAAATATAGCATGAAGCGGGTTGGTTTTATGAAAGGAGAAATGGATTGGATAGAAGAGTTGGTAATTAGTTTGATTATTTGAGATCAAGAGAAGAGCAAATGTTTCTTCTCTCTGTATCTTTTGTAGATTCTACATTGAGACTAAATGTAAGTTATCATTGAGCTTTGGTACAATAAATGTAAACTCAATTATGAACAATGTTTATATTATTCAAGAACCATACTTTTTTTTTTGCCTGAGATCCAGAGCTTGCAAAGCTTTGTGACGAGTGGCTCTAGTCACCACGACCCCTGCCTGCATTTTCACAACGAATCGAGCAATCAGATTAGTTTATTTGATGCAGATGAAACAAAGAAGCTGATTGGTCGTCTGTCATTTAGACCAAAAACTTCACTCACGTCATATTAAAATCGTTTTTTGCACACGGTGGACAAACAATATATTTTTTATATTTTGTCTAGATTTTCCAAACAAAAATTATTCACGAGCAAGGACTACATAAAAAAAAATTGCAATAAAGACATTTATTGATGATGGATGGATGGAATGGTGACTGGATGGAGAGACTGTGGATGGGGGCTCTGTCTGGCGATCTGTTTCAGGACCCTCAACTGTAGAGACGTTTTCAACAGGAGGACAGATGAGATATGGAGTGGGAGGGTGAGGTCGAGCGAGCTGAGACAAGACGTGTTGTTAAGACAGGACGGGATAAGTAGAGGCTTCTGGCTAATTGGAGGTGTGTCACCAGCAAAGGCGTGGTTTGCTGATGAGAAGGAGGTGTGGCCCTGCTCCTGAAGCTTAGTTAAGGGTAATATTCTCCAGCTATGGTAGTCCTGACCAAGCCTAGCAACAACACCTGGAGATGGGTCCCCGAGCGCTGCACTGCGGCGATCACTGCTTCTGAGGAGATGCCCCAGAGGCATTGAAGGATGGGTCAAATGCAGAGGACAAATATCCCTACGGGGACAATAAAAGTGTACCTTAACCTTAACCTATAAAAGTGTACCTTAACCTTAATTTCATTGAGTTGAGTATGAGAATCTAGGTTTGTCTGAAATTAATGTAAAATCAAGGCATTGTTGAAATTCATGTTTTGCATATTTAGTAACTTTTGCAAATGCAGAAACACCACTAGCATGTTGCGCTAGCCTCTGCTAACAAGTACAACTCTGATGACATTACTAAGACCCTATGCTTATAAAAAGCAACCCAGTCTACGAAGAAAACATGGATATACAACAAAATGTCAAAAAGTATGATAAGCACATTTTCACTGCCTTTTTTTTTTTTAACGTCATTATGCTACAAAAGCCAAAGCCCATGTTGTGACATTTTCTTTGGGTTTAGCAGGTACATTTTAACCGACCCCAAGCCCCAACCCTAAACATACCCATTTTAGTAACTTACTTTGTAAGCCCGTTAAACCCAAAGAAAATGTCGCCACGTGCTTATAGACGTTACATATAACCGTAAAAAAGGTGTGTATCGACATTTCTTTGTTGTAAAAATCTAAATCATAGCTACGACTACTGTGTGAAACATTGTTCCTCCAACTTTCCTCACATTTTGCAGTTTAACAACCAGAAATTCCAATAATTTAATTGCAAACCAATACCCATCATATATAAACACATCAGCTCCTTCTTCAACCCACTAAAAATCACGTCTGTACTTTCTCTACATGTGCAGTGGGAGATCCGAGGCCACTATAACACCGTCTTTTTTCTTTCTTTTTCTCGCACTGAAATACACTTTTGGTCTTGTGCAGTGATTAATCTCGCGCTCTCTCCAGGTCATTCCCGAAAGCAGGTCTGTCTCTGCTCTGGGGGCCTTCAGTCAGCAACAAAACAGAAGGAAGCTGCAATAACCGCTACGCGCATCCATAAATCTTCTCTGGGCAAAATTGAACACAGCGAGCAGCAGGTACAAGCCACGAGACACAGAAACGCAAGACGATAATGTATGATTCAAGGCTCTGTTAACAGATGGAGCAAAAGATGAATGCAATTTTATTAAAGATGGTGTGTTTGAGTTTGTCAAATGTGTGAAAAGAGGAGCAAGCTCTAAATGTATTTCTCAGTTTGTCGTTTTTTTCACGTTTCGTAATTATTCACAGCGATGTTTTTAAGCATTTTTCACAAAGAATGAGTCAGTTTTGTAAAAGTTTGCAGACAGCTCACTTTCTGTTTTTTGGAGAATGAAAAAAATGGTGTTGTCTCCTTGTGTTGGGACAAGCCAACTTATCTTACGTGGAATCATAATCTCAATTGCACGCTTTACAATTAACATCACTAATTCACACAAACAAACCGCACGTACGTTTGTTTAGTACTGCGACATATTTTTATAATATCATTTCAATTTTTGCTCCAAGTACATACTGAGATTGTTTGCGTAGCTTTGTGTACAGTCTTGGTTAACTCCAAGTCACGTTCAGGCGACTTGTCCTCAGACACTCACGTTATCTCACTAGTCTCATGTTCCAATGGTAACGATGTTCTTTCGTTTAGGCTTTCCTCTGTTAAAAGCCGTTTCCTTCCAGGCTTGGGTGGGCAGGCTGTTCGGTTGGGACGTTCTGTTGGGGCCCTTTGCTTGCACCGCTGCTTCTTTGAGAGCTCACAGTCTGTTAGCGTTGCTAGTTCTCGTTCGTCGGCCTCAGATCTTGGGCCTTTCCCACCGTCAAAGTGCAGCGAACAAATGTACGTGTTGTTAGTTATCCTCTCCACACTTTGGAAATCTGCCCGACCACATAAACACTGCCATCGTCTTGCTTTCTCCGTCTTTACCTTGGCCTGCTCTCTTTCCCACTGTGCCATGTTGTCGCGGATCTTCCCGGGTTTTGGAAACTGGATGAAAAATTTTCCCTCTGGAAGCCGCTCGGGATATCTCCAATCAGAGTTGCATAATCGTCAACAGCAGTGTTTTGTGCCTCCTCATTTCATCAGGATTTTGTTTTTAATTGTGAAAAAAACATCTTTTTTGAACGACCTTTGCACACATGCAACACGCCGCGCTTGCGTTTGTTTGTCCGCAAATTGTACTCACAATGCTTTGCGGCGTGACAATCTATTTTTAGTACCTGGGGAAAGCGTTATATCGCAAAGAAATAGTCAATTTTTTAGTCAATTGTTTGAAAGTTGTAAAAAGTGTGTAGAATCTTCACGTAGAGGCCAGAGTGAGCTTATGATCTTTCACACCAACACAACTCCCAGTCGCCGTCGGTAGGGTGGAGCGACGCTGCGTTGTTCAAGACGCACCGATGTGAGAAAACATCCACACAAACATCATTCAAGGGGCCACCGGTCGACGAACAAATTCAGAGTGGGTAAGCTTGTGACGTAATGTTTGACAAAAATGACGAAACATAAGTTGCGCGCAAGTAGTGGTCAAACTCTGAGAACAAAAGTTGTTAAAGTCATGCCCTGGTCCACAAAAAGCACTGTTGAGGTTGTATACTTGATACATTTTAAATCAGAATAGCAATTTTTAATTTTGCATTGTTGTCAAGTACAGTGACTATTAAGGAAACACTTATTCTCCTTCCTTTTTTGAGTCTTGTAAAGTAAGTCTGTCTGCTATCAAAAACTATTCTTCAACTTGTTTTTGAATATTATTAAACGTGTCATGCTTTTAAGATGGAATCACTCTGTATTAAGACAACATTGAGTTCTTTATGCAGTTGAAAAGCCAGTGTAAGTCTGTGCGTGTAAAGCTGTGATATGGTGGTGTTTACAGAAGTTGGGAGTCTGGTATGTGAGCAGCAGTATGTTCTGTACCGACTTCGGTTTGAGAGCCATCTGTCTGGACTGAACTCGGGCTGCTCACTACAGCCTACAGTCTTCAAACAGGACACATGGACTTCAGCGTGAATAAACAACAACCTGTTCTGCACATATACTATTCATTGATTATAGTTTTTTAGTTTTCTGTGTACATTCTGCACAGTTTTTTTTTTATTAGAATAAGGCTCCCAAATGTTCTGATTAAATGTGTTTCTTTGTTTTTTTGGTTTAGTTTTCCTCCAACATTTTAGTTTTTCTGTTGTCGTGGCAACAGTGTAGATTTTAGCTTGCTTGTTTGCTAACGGGAGCTTCTTTACAGTCGCACAAATAATTCTCTCATCAATCTGACTGAAAACATAAATAGGCTGTGTGTGATCCTAAAGTTTGTGTCAGTGAGAAAAGTGAAAGAAACAGAAGTGTTGTTGTAGTTTTTCTGCTTTTCTGCCACTGTTTACCTGATTTTCTCTTTTTACATGTCACATACAAACTCAATTTTTAGCAGTAGTGGTGGTTGTTAAGATTTATTATCGGTCTTTTTTTACTAGTGTTTTGAGTCCTTACAAGATAAATTGTAATTTGTCTTCAATGACTCTCATTCAGTTTCGCCACTCACTGCTGACATTTAGAATGCTGTGATGGCATCCACATAATCTCTATTGCTCACATGTAGGTTATTGTTCTGAACATTTCTGTTATGATTTAGCGGCGAATTTCATGGCAATTTCATTTGAGGCAATATATGACGTGTTATGTCTGTGTTTTGTCTGTCCAGAACTAATTTGTGAATCTGAAACTTGTTAAATCAAAGTTAAACTGTTCTTGTCTGCAGGTTCAGTTTCTATTTTTTTTTACTATATAAATTTTTTTCTTAACATTTGATAAAAATAAACTGTCAAGCTTTTCAAATTATTAAAGATAAAAAGACAATTGTAAGCCACTTCAATCAGTCATTCTGGGATGAATCAGACTCTGTTCTCTAAAACTACAAAAAATTAAATAAATAAAGGACTAATATACATTTTTAAAAATGTATTACAGGTTCCCAAACTTGTTTTTAGTAAAATTACGTTAAGGTTTTCTAGAGTATTTATTAAAATATGCCCAAACTAGTATCATATGGGCCCAAACAGCAGCTTTACAAGTTTATGTATTTTAAGAAAATGGGCTCTGTGCACAGAACGTCAGTTGCTTGTTTATATTTAAAATAACTAACTCATGTCGCACACTGAGTCCAAGTTTGGTGCAAGGTGGGACTTGCACGACTCTCGCAAGACTTAGAAAGTGGTTAAAACCAATGTGCCCTTGTACACAGACCTCGGTAGAGTGCAAGCACAGGTCCGCGATTCACGCGAGTGTGCGGAAAGAATCTGAATAGTAGTTTTGTCGGAGGTCTCAGTGGTTTGATGCGACTTTCAAGTCATAATACGAGCATTCTCATGGTAATCCACGTGAATCTGTGCGGCTTTGGACAATAACGGACCGCAGTTGACTGCTACTGGTGTACAAGGCAAGAAACTCGGACACGTCTCGAGCCGAACTCGCCTCGCAGTCTGTGTACGGGAGGCGTAACTTCTGTACTTATAGACATTTCCTGTTCAGGTCATTTCTTTGAGGTTTTCACAAAGTTTTTCAGTCTAAAATCAATAAATAATCAGAAGATCAGACAGCGAACATTGAGTTGCTGGGAATGTCTTTGAAAACATGTTAAATACTTTACAAATCACAAAGGTCCAAAGTGTGCTCATAAGAGTCATGTTTGTGTCTAAATGCTAACGCTAACAGGAAATGCTCCTAAGTACAGTTTTGGCTGTTTTGAATATAAACAAGCCAACTGACGTTCTGTGCACAAAGCCAATTCAAGTGGAAGTTATTTTTAGTTTTTCTTTTGTGCAGAGCTTGTTCAAAGGGTTCAGAAACAGTTTTAGTTTGATTTTTTAGATGATTATAGTCAGACGTTTTAGAGAAAATAGTTTATTGTCATTGACTGTGAACAAAAGTAACATGCCGGGAACTTGTGTGTGTTGCAGTGGATGATCCAGAAGCCTCACAAAGTGGCCACGTTTTTCGGCTGCATCGGGACGGATCAGTTTGGGCAGATCCTGAAGCAGAAGGCAGAAGAGGCTCACGTGGACGCTCACTACTACGAACAGAGCGAAGAACCGACGGGAACCTGCGCCGCCTGCATCACCGGAGACAACAGGTGAGGAGCTTAAGGTTTAGTGTCTTCATCATTTTAGTAAAGGCAGCTTAATCTGGTCCTGCAGATGGATTTTCCAGATATTTGTTTAAGGTTTGATGGACAGGTTAACAGGTCAATAGATTAGCAGATACCTCTTTTTCTATTGGCCCATGTTCTATTGGTCTTACCATGTCCATACCGATGACTCTTTTCTTACAAATATGATACAACTAAGACTGACAACAAACATTTTTTGTTAATCTTTCGGAAATCCATCTGGTCAAGCTCTTTGTCCAGTTTAAGTTGGGCACTCACAGTACAGCGTTGTGGTTTGGAAGGAAGGTCAAATGAACAAATGTTATAGGCGGAATATCGGTCATCGTCACTTTCTGTTCTTCTGCCGCATGTCACCTGCAGAACGCGCTGAGCTGGGAAACTTAAAAAAATAAAAATAAAAAACAGGCAAGCTAGCTGTTTTAGCAGCATAACTTTTGTTTTCTCACAGTGTTAATCTTGTAATTTGCTGAAAACAGCTCTGGTTAGTGTTGTTGCTACAGCTTGTGTCAATCAGCCACAACTTTCCGCTGCATACCCCGTGTTGATAAACAAATAATCCTTCTATATTAGGGATGGGCAATATGGCAAAAAATTATTATCACAATTTTCCTGGAGACAGATCACGATTCTTGTAGACTATTGTCTTATTGCCTTTGAGGTAAATACAATCATCTGCTTTTCCTGAAAGTTACTACTTTACTGTGATTGGTTAAATCCAGCTGTCACTCACTCAGAGCAGAACAAAGACTGACCAGTGTGGAAAGTTTCATAGAAGAAAAACCTGACAAAGCCTTTGAAAAAAATCCAAAGACAAGCGATCTGCCTAAATAAGTTATTCAAATACCAATAATTAGAACATTGTTGATAAACATTTTGGCATTTTAAACTAATAACAGCTTTGAAAATATGTAAAATCACTTTCATTATATAGATATTTTGGAAATCAAACCTGAAAATTTGCTAAAATTCACCTGGAACTTGACTATAAAAACAGACGCTCAAAATTTTTTATAAAGAAACGAACTTGGCACTCTGAGGCTGAGTGAAGTAGGTTGAAAATAATTGTTTGTATTTTAACAAACAAGAATTAAATAGAGAAATGGGAAATCACAATTTGACTATTTCATCAAAAAAGCAGATTGTCACAACAGTGATTTGATTTTTATCACGATATTGCCCAGCCCTACTCATATGTACTGCATTAAAAAGTTTTTTGTTTCTCTCAACTGGATTCAACCAAAGAACATTGGGCTTCTTCTTCAGCTTCTTCTTGCTGTTGCTACACCTCGACCAATCAGCTTCAGATGTTGGTAGCTGCCTTTTCCTGTCGTCTTTTATCGAGTCTAATGAAATTTAGAATAGAGCGCTGCACATTATCGCTTTGACGTGAGCCAAGTCAAATCAAATGATGACTGGAAAGTTTTTTTAGGAGACCTGTTGTGATTTTTTTGTTGATTTAGGAAGAAACAATGACATATGCACTTCAAGAATTCACAAGTTGTTCATTCTAAAACTAAAAATAACCTAAAACGGCTTTGAAATAGAAACATGTCTATTGACTTCCTGTTTAAAACTGCCAACTGACAAGTCCCGCCTCTTCATTGTAAAATGTAACATTAATAAGCCACAAATTTATAAAATGACTATTTTTGTTGTTGGAGAGTGTTTACATACAATTTTGAACCCTACTTGTTTTACTCTAAATCTGATTTATTTTTTTTTTTTTTTTTGAGTAACTGCAAGTAAATACAGACAAGTAGGTCGGGATAGGTCGTAGGTGAAGACAGGGATTTTCTGATCACATGCGCATCAGCTGCCGGACAATAAAAGATTATCCAAACATGCAGAAATCATCCCAGACTTTGTGTAACTAATGATGAGAGAACACTGCTGTAACATGATTTAAAAGTCAGAAAAGTAGATTTTACATAATGGGTCTCCTTTAAGGACATTGTCAACCAAATAAAAGTTAAACTAAGCTGACTGAAGGCTAACAGAGAATCATTAGAAATAGGGTAAGGTAATGTTTAATAAGGATAATGTACAATGACATTAAGCACAATGGCAGAGATGCTTTTACCAGATTGTAGCTGTACAGCTAATTTCCATCTGTAATCCTAGGGAGGGGAGAGGGAAGGCACATTGGACATGTTTTTAGTAATAATTATAAATTGTATTTCTAATAAAAAACAATCCAAATGCAGGTATGTTATTGATGAGAAAAACAGCAATTAGCATAATATGGCCCCTTTAGCCTAGTATATTCAGAATAAGTATAAATTATTACAGTGATTTCAAAGTGGATTCTGCAAAAAACCTTGGTCAGAATAAAAGCACTTCACTTTTCTATGCTCTCAGCTGTAACTAAAGGTCTACCTACACCACAAAACGCTCATAAAAAAAAAAAAAACTGGTGTATTTTTTACCAATTACAACCCATTTCACCAACCTCCACATGTCAAAACCTCTTCCTTCTGTCCCGCCTCTCTCGCTGTGACCCTGAAGGCATCACGTGTAGTTCAGTCTCTCCTGTTCTACACCTGTAAGAAACATTACAAGCTGCACTCCCGGGGCAAGCGTTCTGACCTTTCGTAGGTGTCAGAGCACACATCAAATATCCCATAAGGCCGAGCGGCGGGGGCCAAACAGCGCGTGATTGACAGAAGCAGTGTTGAGTATCGATCCGAAGCTGCTCCATCACCAGCTGCTGTTACCAGACTTGACAGAAAGAGGAGAGAGTCAGGGAGGTTTACTGGAACTGTGGCTGTAGTATTGATGAGACTTAAAGGTTCCCTATTCTGGTAATAACGTGTCACTGAGGTGAAGTGGGACGAGTTAATCTGGTGAAATGTCATAGCGGCTGGCTTTTAGTGGGAATAAATGGAGAAGAACTAACGCTGCAATTGAAACTGGAAGGATTTTGAAAAAGAAAACATGTGTTGAGTAATTAACTTTCACTAATGTAGATAGAGCTGGGCAATATGTCAATTAGTTTATCATGAACTTTTGTGATTTGGCAAATATTTGTCTGATAATTAAAAACACAGTAGAACAAATGAGCATCATAAATGAGAAACAAGGGTCTATGTGCCTAGAATTAGTAGTATTTTAAAAGTTTTGAGCACATTTTGATTAGTTTGAACCTGATTGCCAAAGTACAAAATATCTCGTTTTATGTAAAGAAAAATAGTAACGTGAAATTATGAAAAAACAATCTTGTGTTCTTTAAATAATAACTACATTTACTTGTTCCGCTTTATTTAAGAGTCAAACCTGCTCAAATCACAATAAACACGACGTCATTCAATCATTTTGTAACTTTTTTTTTATATTTAAGTTGTCGTTTTTCCAGTGTAACTAGAGGGTGCACGGTAGTCAAGTGGTTAGAGCTCTGGCTTCCCAATAAGGAGGTCGTGGGTTCGACTCCCGGGTCGGACCATATCAACACACGATCTCTCTGGGTGGAGTTTGCATGTTCTCCCCGTGTCACTTTGAATTTTCTCCGGGTATTCCAGTTTCCTCTCACCTCCAAAAACATGCATGTTTAGGTTAATTGGGCATCACTGTAAATTTCTCTTAGTGAGTGAGTGAGAGAGTGAATGTTTGTCTGTCTAACCCTGCGACGAGTTGGCCACAGTCCAGGGTGTTCCCCGCCTAAGGCCCAAAGTCACTGGGATAGGCTCCAGTCACCCGCGACCCCTAACGGGATTAAGCTGTAGAAAATGAACGAATAAAGTTGTCGTTTTTCCAGTGTAACTAATTTGAACAAAGATTTTAATACATTTATGTCGAACTGACAGAATATCGTCCAAATATTGTTATCGAGATTCGCCAAAAATTTATCAAGATTTTGTTCAAATGTTTGTCCTCTTAATGTTCTCTATTTGTTCAAATGAGTATCTAATTTCGACACCAGTTTTAACATTGATTTGCAATATTTTGACAACTCTACTTTTAGCTTCAGAGCCATTGCCACGCCCCCTTTTTAGTCGATTAATCGGTCGATGGGACATGTTTTAGTCGACCAAAAATGTATTTGGTCGACTACTGCACTAGAAAATATAGTCAAGCTAACAACTAGCACGATTGACTCGACAATGCTGTTAGCACACTTTGGTCTTAAACTACAGTAGTTCTTAAAATATATACATTTATCTTGTTTTTATTATGTCCTTAGTATCAATATTTGGTCAAACAAATGCTAGTTTTAGTCTCAATTAATATCTGATTTCGATACTTACTTTACAAGTCTATAGCCCGTATCACATGGGCCAGTGTAACTTGGTTGTTGAAATGTCTTTGAGCTCAATTTGTTTCATTTCCATGCAGTTTTCTCTTGTACATTTGTCTGACAAGAGGTTTATACATCCATCCACTGCCTCGAGGGCCCTTTTACAATCCCATCTGTCCCTTAACTCGCCCAGAGACCACACTTTGAACACCCTTCTCTTCCAACATCCTCAAAGAAAACCCCAAACTGTTTCAAATAGATTTCATAAAGCCATCCACTTCTTTCACCTTGGCGTTCTCCCTGACTCCATTATCACACCTCCACATCGCCGAAAGCCGCAAGCCCGAGTCGTCTGCAAGGCCTGAATGTTTTTAGGGATGTTTTTGAGCTGAAATTAAGATGGATGATAAGCGTGTAGGCGGTGAAGATTTATGGTGTCTGTCTACGCAGGTCCCTGGTCGCTAACCTGGCAGCCGCGAACTGCTACAAAAAGGAAAAACACCTGGACTTGGACGGCAACTGGGAGCTGGTGAAGAAAGCCAAGGTCTATTATATCGCGGTAAGTGAGATCCTGCGCGGTTCGAAATGACTGTTCCCGGAGTCCATTGCCAGGAGAGGACAAAATGTTAAGAGGTTTTATTCGCGGGGAATTGCCTGTGTAAGCCTTCTGCATTGTTAATACAGCCATTCATGCCGCTGTGCAGGGAAATGAGCTGTGTTCTGAGACAATGCCGGCTTTTGTAAAGGGGCTCTCCAATTAAAACAGGAGTGGCAGATCGCTTCGTACCACCGAATGTTTTATAGTTTGATCTAAGAGTGCTGATTTAATAGCTTTGTTTGTCAGATTACACACTTTTGTAGACTGATTAAACCTTGTTTTCATGCTACAAAATAGAAAGTATGTATTTGAATCTGTCTAGATAATTTCTTGGTCTCACGAACAGTTTGGCAAAGTTTATATCATAAGTGAGTTGTCCCATCCCTAATAGTTAGATAATTTGTAAATAGTAGCCTAACAATTACTAAAATCACAATGAAATAGGCTACCAGTAATTTTGTTTAATGTTATTTTTAGTGATGTTTTTAGAAAACTCCCACTACGTGACTACGTGTACTGTGTCTTGTTAAATGTCTGTTATTGTATGTTGTTACTTACTTAGTTACTTGCTTAGTGATGTACTTACTTAATTACTTACTTTCTTACTTACTTACACCAGGGACACACTGCAAGCGTATTTCGCGCTACGCAAGCCCTACGCGCGTTAAAAATAGCTCAACGATGCACGCGTATCGTTTAGAAAACATGCAAAGTCAATGAGACCGGCCACACACCCGGCGCTTGACGCGCGTAGCGAGCGTGACGTCGTGCGAGCGTTGGGCGCGCGAGAATCGGGAGCGAAAGAATCCAACCTATTTTTTTTGTTGCTTGACGCCGGCGTGGCTGCGTAGAAGCGTAGAATACAGAGAATAGAAAGAAATCAGGCTTCTACTGTTGTATTTGTGTACTTGCATCAGCACCACACGTCTGGGACAGACCTGGACTGTGTGACGGAGCCCTGCTTCAATAGGACTGCCTGCTTGAGTTTTCATATTTACTATTGAAAACCTCGCGTTTGCCGTGATCAGCCGGTCCAGAGGGGAAATATAAAGCTGTTCATGTGATTATTTTCACTATAGACGGATACAAGAGCAGAAACAGAGACAGACAAACTTGAACACTTTCCCATAGAGAAACACAGGGTGAGTGGCTCGCGTTGACGCACCACAGGCGCGCACGGGGCATCTGCTGCAATTGGCGGTGTGGCCACCCATGCGTAGACTCACGGCTGTAGTTTCGCTTGTTCACGGACGTCATTTTTGTCGCTTTCTGTGTGTCTGGGCCCTTACTTAAAATGTACATCGTGGTGAAGGCCAGATTGTTGTTTCAAACTTGTTCAATCAATTTAAATTAGTAACTAGACATAGACTTTTGTTTACAACAAAGAAATTACTTTAACAAGATAAGTTTTAGCTGAGAAACATCTATTTAAACTTTAACATTTTGCTTGCTTTGTATTGTCATCTTGATGTATCTTTTCCTGTTTTGTAAAGCACTTTGAGTTGCTCTGAGTGTGAATTGTGCTATAAAAATAAATTTGCCCTGCCATAGTTTTATGTGGAATCGAAAAAGATAACTATTGTGTTTTTCTAACACTTAATGACTTATTTAAATGTTTTTACAGATGCGAAAGCCAGTTAGACCCACTTTCAGAAAATGTTTCTGTGTGAACACAAACATGGGGACAGGGTAGTTCTTCAAACCAAACAGGGACTGGAGGAATATTGGGACTAGTTTTTGATACTTTCATGTGTGATTCTTGGTACTTATATGTGCGAAAACGCCTTATAGCATCAGAGTCAAACTGCATGTCTACTATTTCTATGTCTCTGCTGGTCCCTGTTTCTTCTTGGTTTTGCCCTGGCCTAAATCTGACTCATCTCTTCTGACAAACTGTGAAATTGTTTAACTTTCCTTCAATGCTTTTTCACAGAAGACTCGGCGACAGGTGCAGTGAGTGAAGTGTGAAAAATTGATTGTGCGACATCGTATAGAAACATTCCTGGGTTTTTGTCAGACTTTTAGAGACACAACGGGGATTGCGGCGGACAGATGTAAAGGTAACGTCTTTGTCAAAGGGGTCAACCGAAGCTCATGTTTCTGAGTTTGGGATTAAGTTTAAGTCTAGTGGATTAAGTTTTCCTTCTCATCCTGAGTCAGAATGATAGCCCTGAAATTACACTGCATTCCAACATAAAGAAGCCCACAAAGCTATAAATGAACTGTGTCCAACTTTACACCAGGGTTCAGTTAAGTTCAGTGGTTTTGAGCGGAAATATCTTCACATTTATTTAGACTTTAGGTCTAACTTTTGACCAGTCAGATCTGTGGAGAGGTGAGTTAAATTGTAGCAAGAATTTTTAGCAATTTGTCGAAGAGTTTTGGTGGACATGTCATGTGTGGTTTAGACTTTTTATTTTTAGTTATGATACCTAAGTTATTAAAGTCAAGTCCCAACTCAAAGAGAGACAAGTCCAAGTCAAGACCTAAGTCAAAGAGAGACAAGTCCAAGTCAAGACCCAAGTCAAAGAGAGACAAGTCCAAGTCAAGACCCAAGTCAAAGAGAGACAAGTCCAAATCAAGTCCCAAGTCAAAGAGAAACAAGTCCCAAATCAAAAGAGACAAGTTCAAGTCAAGACCCAAGTCAAAGAAAGACAAGTCCAAGTCAAGACCTAAGTCAAAGAGAGACAGTCAGAGTCAGGACCCAAGTCAAAGAGAGACAAGTCAGAGTCAAGACCCAAGTCAAAGAGAGACAAGTCCAAATCAAGTCCCAAGTCAAATAGAAACAAGTCCCAAGTCAAAAGAGACAAGTTCAAGTCAAGACCCAAGTCAAAGAAAGACAAGTCCAAGTCAAGACCTAAGTCAAAAAGAGACAAGTCAGAGTCAAGACCCAAGTCAAAGAGAGACAAGTCCAAGTCAAGACCCAAGTCAAAGAAAGACAAGTCCAAGTCAAGACCTAAGTCAAAGAGAGACAAGTCCAAGTCAAATTCCAAGTCAAGAGAGACAAGTCCAAGTCGAATTCCAAGTCAAAGAGAGACAAGTCCAAGTCAAGTCCCATGTCAAAAAGACACAAGTCCAAATAAAGAGAGACAAGTCTAAGTCAAATTCAAGTCTTTTTCTCAAATTACCAAATAATTTTGAACTGTATTATTTTTTGCAATTTCATGGATTTTTTATAAATGATCCTAAAAAAAAAATCTTGTCACAAAAATCGAACTGAGAACATGTGTGTTAATGTAAATTTGCACTGTCAAAAAACTCCAAGTCAAGTCAAGTCAAGTCTCAAGACTTGGTCCATTTTATCAAGTCGAGTCTCAAGTCTGACTTAAGTCCAGGTCACTGCATGTCCACATGTATGGCGATTTGATTTTTATTAAGCAACATTGATTTTTACAAGCATTTAATATTAACTTGGGACTTGATTGGCTATTTAACAGGTGGTCATAATGTTCTGGTTGATCGACGCACTTCTCCCAAAACTCCTCATTATTTCCGTCCTGTCCTTTTAAAACATTTTATAGTCGTCGATGGCAGAGGAAGTGTCCGACGCCCTCTTGAATTCACCCCTTTTTCCCCTCTCGCGCGGCGTGAAACGAGCTTTAAACCTCTCCCATAAAGCTCCACTAATAAGGTCTTTCTCACAGCGGCTAATGGGACCTAACCCGCGTAAACCTCTCATCTGCCCCCTGTGTTACCCCACGCCTCCAACATGGCCGCCCCAGTGCAATAACAGCAGAGCTTTCGTAATTAACCTTCCAGTCACAGCGACACAAAAAAAAACCTCTCCAAATCCGTGCCAAGAAACTGCTGCGTCCCTCGTCTGTGTGGTCGCGTTTTTAGCCCCAGAGCGCTCCTGCATTAGTAAACAAGACACATCCACCCCCTTTTTTTTTCACAAATTGGCAGTTGGTTTTTACCCACATCCGAAGTCTCCGTGGGATTTTTAGCGCTGCATAGAAAGGGCCACAAATGGGTGTTTTGTCAGTGCTTGGAATCTCAAACGCGGGATCGGTATAAACGCGCCTCCCCCGGGCGTCTTTGTCAAAACAGGGGATCATTCTGTTTTATTAGAGCCCCATTGGCATCGCCGGAGTGCTTAGCGGATACGGCGGCCAGGCTATTTCCACTTAATACAGCGTGGGGCCGGTCCACAGACAGTTCGTTCCATTAACCTTGTTGAGAGCACTCACTCGAATTTACCCAATTTGCTGCTACATTGTGCCTCTTCTGTGCGTCTGTCTCAGTGTAACGACTCTGCCAGAGATACTGTACTAATGCGAGCCTTTTTTATATGAGCGTGTTTGCATAATTACAGAGAAAACAGGCATTATCAACGAACAATAATATCCATTGTTTATTTTTACAATATAAGGCAATATTGTGAGCAACATCAATGTATTAGTGTAAATAGAAGAAAAAATTACAAATTAAAATGCTGACAGCTGTATTAAAGGTGCATTCTGTAACTCTTTGGCTAAAAATAGACTTAATAAAAGCATTTTTTTCCATTTAGATTTCTTTGTTGCACTAAATAAACAGAGAACATAACAAAAAGATTTATTGTCATTGTCACAGAGTACAAACAAAATTCCGTTTGAAGTGAGACCACGGGCCGCCGCACCTTTTACGCGCCTCCACTCGCTTGTCCGAACATGACGTCTGCATTGTACAGAAGCAGAAAGTGGAAATAATAAAAATCGGCATCTGTACCATAATATCTTTGCATGATCACAATATGAACTGTCATTTGTCTTAGAGGAGGCTCTCTCATCTTTGTTTCTATAGAAAAGTGGTTGCTGTTGCTGTGTTTTGTCACATTATGGCGTAAAATGTATTTAGACTCATTCAAAATGTCCTAAAGTATAGTTTTAACTTTCTAATTCTAGTGAATTGTGTAGTTGACTTTTCTCCTCCAGAAAATTACACAGTGCACTTTTAAAGTTATTTTGCTGGGATGAAAATGAGACTCTATTTGACATTTGTATTCTAATTTTAGTGATAATATGAACATAATTTCCAATACATTTGTTATTCATCAGCAAAGGACCCCCCAGGGTATTGTTTAAAGAAATATATTTGCATTAAATATCAAACTCAATTGTGAAGACCAGTGTTGAGGGATCAGGACCCTTAGCCTGATGGTTTCATTTCACTTTGTAGAAACCACCTGATGTCGCATCATTGGAGTTCGTTCGCTTCACAGCAGGCGGGAATTTTTCTTATTTAACCAGTCCCAGCTTATTGGTTGATTTGGTAGGAGTAAAGCATAAACAGTGAAACTGTCGTTTCTATGTGGTAAACTTGCAAATTAAATGTTAGAATATCAGAAGAGTTTGCCATTTCAACTCATTTGGTTTGGGCCACCACTCTGCTCATGTTCACTGATTGTACTTCCTGCTTTTTGGGAACCTTCAGCAGTTCTGTTTTATCTGACCTAGTAGCTGAGTGAAATGACATTGAGTAGAGGCACTACGTGGCACCAGCTTGACTGATTTCTTGGGGAATGCCTATGTTTGTTATTTTAATGACAGAATCACTGCTTCAGGCCCCTCTGAGGATCCCTCACCTACATTAGGAATGATCACTTTACTCGTTTCTCAAACTTTTTTTTTTTAAGAGCCACATTGGCATCATCGTTGTCATTAAAGGGCCAGTTGTCACTAAGCCTGTCATTTACTTTGCCACTCTGACACACTACAAATAATAGTCTCTATATTTGAGTCTTGTTCTGTATGTTTATTGAAGTGACAATCTAATTACTTCTTGAGTTTCAGACAAATCATTTCATTATTTCTGGTGCCAGTACAAGATTAAATAAACATTTTAAATACTCGCTGGTCAGATAAAATGGCGTGGAGGCCTGCACACGTTGACACACAAGCTCTAGATTTTTAGTGACACTATGTAACTTTTTGTATACTGTGTGTGAAAATTGTACGTTTAACCCAAACCTTGGAACATTGTTCACAGAGAACTAGAAGTACCACCATGTCTCGTCCCATCCCGTT
Organism: Mugilogobius chulae; assembly: GCA_038363315.1. Taxonomy (NCBI): domain Eukaryota; kingdom Metazoa; phylum Chordata; class Actinopteri; order Gobiiformes; family Gobiidae; genus Mugilogobius; species Mugilogobius chulae. The sequence goes on along the minus strand of CM076401.1, from coordinate 20,886,085 downwards.
GCAGTAGATGTATTAGATGACATAGTTGTAGTAAAATACTTGATTTCATCTCTGTGCTCTTGTCTGAAACGTGTAATAAATACTGCTCTGAGCACTATAGAGCGCATATATCATGTGTGCAGTGCATTATAGACGGCTGATTGACAGTTATAATGGCCTATCACTGTCAAGATTACATGGCAACTCTCCAAGCCTCTGATTTAAGAGCTATATAAAGCTTCTGTATTGAGCCATCAGTGGAATATTCAATAGAAGGAGCCATTTCAGAAACCACATGGTCAAATACTCAACGCTTTTAAATTTTTTTTGAAGAAGTGTGTATGCAGGTTAAAGTGCGTAGGACTGTTTTATTTTTTAGATTAATGCTATTAAGCCTTTATGTTCTGTAAATCGTCTTGAGCTTTTACTGTTAATGTGTTATTAAATTACCATGGCAACTGAACGCACTCATTTATGTGAAGTCAGTAATTTGTTTATGTGGTTTTGTTTTCGTACAATGCAGCGAATGGTCCGTATTTGTTTGTAAATGTGTAAAAAAGGATTGTATTTGAGCGGCTCGTTGCCTCGGTAATGTAATGTCTGTTGGATTTGCAGTTTAAGTGGTTGATTGATGCTTTTTGGCGTCGACTCTTCGTCAAGGAGCCGATGTGAGGCTGTGTTTCTGGAAGAGACTGTCCAGTTGTGAAAAGAGAGAGAGAGGGAGAGAAATAGGGAGGGAGAGAGAGAGAGAGAGAGAGAGAGAGATAGGGAGAGAGAGAAAGAAGGAAGGGGAGAGAGAGAAGAGAGAGGGAAGGGAGAGAGAGAGAGGGAAGGAGGAGAGAGAGGGAGAAGAGAAGGAGAGAGAGAGGGAAGGAGAGAGAGGGAGAGAGAGAGAAAGAGGAAGGGGAGAAGAGAGAAAGGAGAAAGAGAGGAAGAAGGGAGAGAGAGGAGGGGAAGAGAAAGAGAGAGAGAGGGAAGGAGAGAGAGAAAGGGAGAAAGAGAGAGACATAGGGGGAAGAGAGAAGGACAACTGAGAGGGAGAAAAGAGAGAGGGGACGAAGAGAGAGGGAGGGAGAAGAGACATTGAGAGAGAGAAAGAAAAAAGAGGGAGGGGAAGGAGAGGGATGAGAGAAAGAAGAGAGAAACAGTTAGAGAGGGAGAAAAGAAAGAGGGAGAGACAGACAGAGAGAGGGAAAGGAAGGAGAGAAGAGAGGGAGAGAGAAAAAAGTCAGGGGGCATAGAGAAAGGGAGGGAGGAATGAGAAGATGAGAGAGGGAAAGAAAGACAGAAAGAAGGAGGGAGAGAAGAGGGAGAACACAGAGAGAGGGGGGGAGAAGAGGGTGACAGGTAGATAAAGAAAGAAAAAGGAAAGATAGTGAGACAGAGTGAGAGAGAAGAGAGAGTGGAGGTTGTAGATAGAGAAAGAAAGAGCAGAGAGGAAGAGAGAAAAAAGAAATGGTGAGGAGTGTACAGAGAGAAAAGAAGAGGGAGAGAAGGATAGAAGTGTGAAGATGAAGCCAGAAAAAGGATGAACTGATGGAGAGAGAAAAAAAGATGTGAGGAATAAAAAGACAAAAACAGGTGTAAGAGAGGTAAGAGAGATGGAAAATTACAGAGAAAGGTGGAAGCGAAAAAGTGATGGACTGACAGAGAGAAGCAGGAGAAGAAAACATAAAGAGAGAGAGAGAGAGAGGGTGTCAGACAGATTCAAGAAGCCCCAGCCAGCGTTACAGCTCTGCCATCTCACACAAAGACGAGCAGAGGAAAAAAAAAGAGAAGGAAAGAAGAAAAAAAAAAATCAATGTTGAACGGCTGCCAAATGTTTGGTGGCAGGCTGTTGCTAGGAAATCTGGGTCCTTAGGCAAATCACTGCACAAAGACCACAACAAAGAGAGAGAGGAGAGGAGAGAAGAGAGAGGAGAGAGAGAGAGAGAGAGAGAGAAGGGCTAGTGCACTGTGGATATCTCCCGCTGCCTTTGTCATTCTTTTACACACAAATCTGCGAGGAATCCAGCTGCAATTTTCACTATTTGACGGCCGTAGATGCGCAGCCACGTTGTCATGGAAACGCACAGAGTCGAATGCTTTGGGTTTTTATATGCAGTTGTTGTAATGTAAGTCGTAAGAGGTTTAAATGGTTGATTGGTGTGGTGTTATTTAGAAGGGGATAGTCTAAATGTGTAATCAGCTTTTGTGCCGAGAGATTGTGTAACGTGGAGAATGGGAATAATGTGTAAAAAGACGCTTTAATGCAATATGAAGGCTTGTTATGAATGTTTCCTACAGAGACATTAACCCGTAGACATTCTCTACAACTAGCTTGAGAGAGAATTACATTAGGTAAACATATACGTTAGCTTGCCCCTGACATGCTAATGTAGGCTATTGTAATAATCAGGATTTGATGACAGACAGACATGCTCGAACAGGCGCTACGATTTATAGACTGAAAACAGAGCTAATACACTCAAAAAAAGGAAAATCTAACTAGCATATTAATCTTAAAAGACTATTTTAAGATTTTTCACTTAAAGTTGGGGTAGCTAACTTTTTCAGTTGTAAATAAGTAAACTTTGTGTTTTCCACCAAAAGTTTATGATAAATGCAGCACTTGTGAATGTGAGCCAAAGTACTCTCTGAATCAATAATAACTATTTTAGTTCTGACTGAGTGGTCCACTAAGCCAGCGTTCTGATTGGCTGAGCTTGGGTGGTCCACTTCAGTTTCACTTTAAAACAGAAAAAGTCAAAATTGCAATCAAAACTTATTGATATTAACATGTGTTGAGGATTTATGAGGGAAAGTTGTCAGATTTAAAAACCTAAATGTGTTTGCGATGTGAAATCACCTACCCACCTTTAAAGTTGGGGTAGCTAACTTTTTAGTTGTAATAAGTAAACTTAGTGTTTTCCACCAAAAAGTATATGATAAATGCAGCACTTTGTGAAAAATTACCCCACAGAGTACTCTCTGAATCAAATAATAAAGAAATATAGTTTTAATCAGGAGCAGAATGCAGCATTCTGACTAGCTTAGCTTGAGTGGTCCTCTCCAGTTTCACTTTAAAGGGGTCCTATTATGTAAAATGTAGTATTCAAAGATTTTAACCCTATGAGAGTGGCTCAAAATTATATTTGAATTGATTCATGCATGTTGGAGTAATCTGTATTGTTCTTCAGCTGCAGCTCAAGTGCTCAGAAAACCTCTGTTCTCACCTACCACCTATTAGGGCTGGGCGATATTGACAAAAACAAATATCTCGATATTTTTTGGCGTACCTCGATAACGATATTCGGGCGATATTTTGTTAGTCCAACATATTCGTCTTCAAATTTGTGACATTTTGTTGACTGACTTAGTGTTTATGTGATTTTCACATGTTTGACTTTGACAATGGAACAAAAATGTTGCCCTTATTTAAGAAAAGAAGGATTTTTTTTTAAATAATTTCAAGTTAGTGTAATTTTTCTTATTTAAGTAAAACAATTCTTTAATATCAAAACAAAGGCTTGTCAAATTAATTACAAGTGCAAGAATCTCTCATTTGATCAATTTAGCTTGTTTGTGAAGCGCTCTGAATTACCTATGTACAAATATAACCCTAGGAATATAAGCTGCTATTGTAAATGTTTTTTCTGCACGATACACTCGATATTCAATTTTTGCATATCTTGAAACAACATTCACGATATTATCTAAAATTCGATATATTGCACAGCTCTACCACCTATCCCCTCCCACTTGTCTGTATTTACTTGTTATGATATCAAAACATTAATACTCAAAGTGAAGCATGTGTCCCATAGCAACGTTCCAACAATATTTTTTGTTATTTAAACCTGTTGCTTTTCACTGTTAAATTTTAAAATGAAGAGGCGGGGCTTAGTACTTCTGCAGTTTTGAACAGTCAATAGAGCTGTTTCTATTTTTGTTTTACAACAAACAAAAGGTAAATTACTGATCTTCACATGCTCTAGTTTCTTACTGAATAGTTGGAAAAACACAATAGGCACCCTTTAAAAGAGGAAAAAAAGAGGAAAGTGGTTTTAAGTCAAAATTGCAACCAAAACTTAATAAATGTCGATATTAACCATGTGTCAAAGGATTTATGAGAGGAAACTGTCAGATTTAAAACCTAATTGTGTTTGTAGTGTGAAATAATAGACTTTTAATAAGACCAAGTCTTTTAAGATTATTGACTTGTTTTAAGATATTCTAAATCTTATCTAGATATAAAAACCTATTTTAAGCAAATGTGTTTTGTTTTAAGTCATAATTGTTTGAATCAAGAATAGATTTGCTTAAAAAATCCGGTCAGAGAATTTGAAACTAGCATTCTCTGCTTTCTTATTGCACTGGCAGATTATTTCACTTGAAATAAGACATTTTTTACCTCAAAATAAGCTAAATGTTCTTAATTTTGAAAGGCCTTTTTTGCTGTACTGCTAAACTTATATTTTTAGCATAACTAATTCAAGTTGAGTCACAATCACGTTTAAATGAAGGTTGTTGATGTGGCGTTATAAACTAGCATCACGTTAGCATTTAGCCCGCAGCTACCTTAGCACCGTTAGATATATTTACATAGTTGGCCTGTTGGATCACTTTATTCATCTCCATGTCTTCGTATCTATATTTGACACAACATATTCCTTAAATCCACATTACAGTTGTATTTGTTGAGCAGCGAGTGATAAAACTGTTGTTGTGATTCACTCTTCTTTAATATTTAAATTGTTCATTTACTGTTAATTTATTTGGAGATCAGTGCGTATTTATATCCCTAGAGTTCCCCCAATGACAGCTATTTTATTTACCAT
>CM076401.1:20768992-20876332 GCA_038363315.1 Mugilogobius chulae | reverse complement strand
ATTGTCCACGCCAAGATGTCCAGATCTGATGAAGACGAGATTGACAAGGAATATAGATAGATATAGACTTCCTGCGTAAGCGACCCAGTATGAATGAGGAGTCACAAGACGATGTAGAGCGAGTCGTCTGTCAAGGCGTTAACTAAAGAGCAAAGGCTGGATAATTAGCTTGTTTTGTAGTTACTAATGAATAAGAAACACCTATATGCTTAATATAGAGGGATTATCGGGATTACTGCGCATGATTCATGCAAAAAGAGACGCTGTCCATCAGGTTGGCTGGGGAAACTTCTTTCACTAAAACAACGAAACGAGAGCAGCTGTTTTGGATCAGGTCTGAACGGTCAGACCGACGTCTGTCTCCTGAAGCTTTTTTCAATCACCTGAATGTAAGTTTAAGGGTCGTAGGGTTGAATTTCATTCACAAATGATTTAGCAGCAAAACTTTTGTTTTCCCGCAGTGATAAACTCTTGTAATTAGCTGACAACAACCCTGGCTCCGTTTGTGTCAGCCCTGTTTCTGCTAGACCTTTTTCTCCCCGAATCAGGTACATTTTTAGTACCTGCTTGAACTTGGTTCTAACCAGGCCGAGCAGATACTTAACTGTTCTAACTGACACTGATTGGCCAGAGGCTGGTGGAATCCAGGTTACCACGGTGTGCTAATATACTTTGTTATGGGTAGTTGCTCTGGATATAGTACGAGTAAAGTATGTACTAACAGGGCTAGTGGAAACACCCGATTAAAAAAAAAGCAGTTATCTATTATCAATAAACATCAAAACATAAAGTGTCCTCTTAGTGATCCATCATTTAAACACATCCTCTCCTCGTCTGAAGTAAGCAATGCTTGAGTTCAAAATATATACCGTTCAAAGATCAAGTTTTGCATGAAAGTTCTTTCTTTCAGGTGAATTCAATTTTCTAGAAAACAGATGTTTTGAATCAAGTGAATATGCTGCCAAATTTTAGCATTTCATTTAAATCTGGCTAAAATAACTAACATTTGGATAAATATTCTGAATGTAATAACTTTTGCCAGTTAACTTGTAAACTTAAGTACTTTCACCATTTTTGTAGAAATATGACCTTTGACCTTGTGCAGTTTTAAACTAATAAATGTTGAATATTTTAAAGTTCCATGAACGCACTATTGGCTCCATTTAATTTCTTTGGCGTCTTCTATTGGCTCTTGTAGCACGTTTTTCTGCTTACACTTTTGCTTTGCTTCCATTCATCCGCTCCAACACTTCCTATTGATTTAAAATGCTTTCTCTCTCTCTCTTCTCTTCTCTCTCTCTCTCTCTCTCTCTCTCTCTCTCTCTTACCGTATGTAGTGTATAAATATCTCTATAGCCGGTCCGTTCTTCCTGTTCCTGGCAGCAGCTTCAGCCACACTTTGCTGACACCTCACAACGAGCCAATGATCTCCTCAAATGTAACCGGAGATGTCCTTAAATTGACCCATCGCTTCCTAACTTCCTTCCTTTACCTTTCTCGTCTCCTCTTTCCTTTCTCACTGTGTAGTATTTTCACAGAACAAAGGCACAGACATTTGACTCTTTCTGGTGTTACATTATATAGTTTTTTTATACAAATGAGTGTTTCGTTGCCAAAGCGGACTTCTGGCGAGGCTTATTAAATAGATTTGTTAGTCATTTCATCTTGATTAGATTGTGGTCCCATGGGCGGTGCTTTTGTCTGCTGGTTTGCGCAGCTTGGACAACATCTGGTGTGAAGGCTTAGTCCGACTTTTTTAGAACTGAGATGGGAAGAGGAGCAAACACATGTACTTAGTAAGAGAAAAGTTACTATAAAAGGGGACAATATATTTTGTCATGATATGATACAGTCACATACCTCAAATGCAATCCAATGTATAATTTTAAATTTCAATATACTGTGATTTCAATATTTAAGTATTGTGCGTGTCTCATAATAATGAAATAAATACATAGAAACAAGATAAAACATGTACTGTAATCTAAATTTTAACAGTAATTGAAAGATGATTTGTATGTGTAGTTGATACTTTATGTGTTTTGTTACCAGCCAATTATATGATTAATGTCTTGGTTGTGTGCAAACTTTCCACTTTTTAATCAACCAGCATTGTGCTTATACAGCAATGCAGCAAAATTGTAGATTCTCATAGACTTTTTATTAACAAGTGCGGTCTATATATTTACTTTATCATTTCCTTATTTAAATCTTGTTGGTGTGGCTTATATTCAGTTGCAGAATTACGGTAAATGTGACAACCAAAAAGCATAGGCCGGAGTTCTGGGGCCAGATGCGGTCCTCCACATCATTTTATGTGGCCCCCAAGGTCTTATACGGTTTACTTTAATCTTATATTAGATGGGTGTCTTAACCTAATGAAAATATAATAATGTATGTATATTCAGTAATATTTACAGTATATACAAAATCAAATACAGAGACTAGACTAGATAATTAAGGTTAATTTTAGTTACAACCGGCCCTTCGAGGACAACCATGAAGCCAATGTGGCCCTTTGTCAAAATGAGTTCGACTCTCCTGAATCCATCCATTTATGCTTTTATTAAAATACGTAATTAAAGTTTTGCAATGCAGGGTTTCTAATATAGTACATTTATCACAATAAAAAATGCCGAGGTAGAAGTAAAATGTAGCCTCCCTAAAATCCCAATAAGACTAATAAGCTAGCAAATGTCTGCACTGTTTCCGTGACAACAGAAAGCTACTTTTATGAATTTCTGTGAAACAAAAGCTCCCCAGCCGCCAAAAAAAGCCAAGAAACTATTTTATTTTATCAGATGTTCTTATCATACTGTTACCACTCAGTCAGAATGTTGAACAGCATTTTTTTTCTAATAAAATAATGTCTGTGCATACCTTCAGTTGTAGCTATTGACTTATGACTTTTCCCAACTGACCCAAACCCTCATTTAAAGCTGCCAACATTCTATGAAACACTATTTCGCTGTACCAGGGTCACATCAGGACAAAAATGAGCGCCGGGATCCTTAACATTCCTGTCCGATTCCTCTGCGAAACAATCCCTCTTTATTAGCCTCACACCGCGGCGTCTTTAGCTCCAACAATGTCATTTCAAATCGCACCTAATCAGACGCCGCGCTGTAATTACCGGCGAGCATCTTATGAATTCGTAATTGTTCAATCTCAAGACGCTACATGTATTTTCTTTTTTTCTTTTTTTTTTTAACACAGCGCTGTCTTGTGCCAATTTACCGATTTCAATCAAGTGATAAGTCGCGGCTGTGTAATTCGATCCAGTGTTAACCGCGCATCTGGAGGAGGGTCGGTGCATCTGCCTAATTGAGAGCTAACGAGCTGTCAGCGGTTGGAGGCGGATGATTGGCCCCCAGCAGGACAAGCCGGAGCCAGTGGGATGGATGGAAGGGGCAGTAGTGTTGGATGTGTGCCACTGTTTTGATGCGAACGCCACCGTGGGCCGAGAAGTGGGAGGAGTCTGGCAGTGGCGATGGTGGACTCGTGCTGGGGCCAGGCGGCGGAAATGGAGAAAATGAGGTGAGGAGAAGATGGGTGGTTAGTAAAAATGTCTTCTGGTTTAAGAAAGTGAGAAGTGTTGTGGTTAAGTTGAGATTTTTTTGGTTTTGTTAGAGGTGTGGAACCAATTCAAGAGACAAGTACAAGTTGAGTCCCAAGTCAAAGAGAGACAAGTCCAAGTCAAGTCGGAAGTCAAAGAGAGACAAGTCCAAGTTGAGTCCCAAGTCAAAGAGAGACAAGTCCAAGTCAAGTCGGAAGTCAAAGAGAGACAAGTCCAAGTCAAGTCGGAAGTCAAAGAAGACAAGTCCAAGTCAAGTCTCAAGTTAAAGAGAGACAAGTCCAAGTCAAGTCGGAAGTCAAAGAGAGACAAGTCCCAGTCAAGTCCAAGTTAAAGAGAGACAAGTTCAAGTCGAGTCCCAAGTCAAAGAGAGACATGTCCAAGTCGAGTCCAGAGTCTACGATAGACAAGTTCAAGTCAAGTCCCAAGTCAAAGAGACACAAGTCAGAGTCAAGTCTTAAGTCAAAGAGAGACGAGTTCAAGTCTAGTCTTGAGTCAAAGAGAGACAAGTCCAAGTCAGGTTCCAAGTCAAAGGGAGACAAGTCCAAGTCGAGTCCCGAGTCAAAGGGAGACAAGTCCAAGTCAAGTCGTGAGTCAAAGAAAGACAAGTCCGAGTCAGGTTCAAGTTAAAAAAGACAAGTTTGAGTCAAGATCACGTGAAAGAGAAACAAATCCAAGTCGAATTCCAAGTCAATGAGAGACAAGTCCAAGGTGAGTCCCAAGTCAAAGAGAGACAGCTTTAGGCTGGCCACAATAAAAGGACACTTCTGTTTTAGTACAGCACTTTAACACAGATGTTACAAAGTTTTGACAGATCGTGCAATGTCCGCACAGTTGGCTTGCATTGAAAGTTAATTCAAGAATTTGGGAGTGCATCCAACTGAACACAGGCCTCCTGTAAGTGTGTCTTTGGGTGATTAAATCAGTTAAAGAAGATGCTTCGTTCAACAACAAAAAAACACTGTTGTTGCTTCTTTGTCTTCATGAAGATATACAGTTTTATTTTATGGTGACTGACAAAGTAACGAGATCTTTGTAGAGACAAGATTCCCAACCCTCTTCCAGAAAAGTTACGTAAAGTAGTTTATCTTTAGGTTCAACGTTAATAGTTTGTGATAATATTCAAACAACTTCTTGTTCATATAAGTTTCTGGTTCAAATATTTGCCAAATCAACTCCACAGTCCAGTGCACTAATACAACATATAGTAGTGTAAAATTACTCTAGTTCAGAAGATATTTTCACCCAAAATCCTGGTAAAACATTTAACCAATTAACTTTCCCTTTGTTTATCTTTGCAAGTTTCTCTCAATTTTACAGCTCACAAAATGCTGTTCCTTTTTTCCCCCAAAACTTTTATCTTTTTCTGAATTATAATTTTCAACCGACGACAACAACAACAACAACCGTCTTGGGGGAAATTCAGCTCGCCAGATGTTTGGAGTTTAGTATTTTTGTGTTTTCACGTTGGTTAAAACCACTTTCTCATTACCGTCCAAAACATGTATTCCAGTTCAGTGTCCTCCTCGCCGTGATTTACTTCTATTTTCCTTGTTAAATATTGTTTTTTTGCGCTCGTACAAGTGTGGAAGCGTTTAAAACTTGGCAGGCCGATGTGTTTTTATTTTGGTAAGCTTTATTTTCAGCCTCCTCCATGTGAACTACCGGGACAAGGCAACTTTAATCCTTTGTATCTGAATAATTGGTTCCTGGAGGGTGAGTTTTGGGATTTTTGGCAGTCGTCCAGCTCTTGCACCGTTGTAACAGTGACTTTCTCCTCAAACACCCACGTAAAACTGTTTCCTAGTCTTTATTATGAGCATCTGTGCGTCTGCTGCACTGCAACAGCCATTTTAAACAAGCTTTTGTGAAATTACGGCTTTATTGGTTTGAAGTCTGGAGGTGTGTTTAATATAAAGGTGAGAGTATTTTAGTGTTATTAGTGCTGCAAAGTATATATTAAAACAAAAGAACGTGTGCATGGATCTATTAATAAATCTGGATTGGGTGTTGCCAGCTTGTTGTAAATAGGCATTTTTGCGAACACGGACTGCATGTATTCAGCAGAAAGAGCATTTCAGAGGTGCAGTTAAAGTGAGGTTAAACACGCGGTCAGAGACTAGCTCCGCCCACAACTGAACCTCAAACAGACTCGCAAACATGGGAGATACCTGGAGGCCTTTTAAAAGAGGCCCAGCAAGTGTGAACAGATTGAAACGCTTCGAACCTGCGCACCTTTCGCACCACTCGCATAGTTTTGCGGCAGGTGATCTTTCTTGATCTCTTTCCTCTCTCTTCTTTCTCTTTCTCCCAATTCTCTCTTTTCCCTCTCTCTCCTCTCTCCCTCTTCTCTCTCTCCCTCTAGTCCCTATCATCTCCCTCTCTCCCTCTTCTCTCTCTCTCCCTTCTCTCCCTCTTGTCCCTCTCTCTCCCTCTCTCTTCTCTCTCTCACACTCTCTCTCCCTCTAGTCCCTTTCATCTCCCTCTTTCACTCTTCTCTCTCTCTCCTCCATCCCTGTCTCTCCCATTTCTTTCTCTCTTTCCTCGCTTCTCTTGTCCTTCTCTTCTCTCTCCCTCTTATCTCTCTCCCTTTTCTCTTCTCTCTCTTTTGTTTCTCTCTCTTCTCTCTCTCCCTCACTCTCTTTTCCTCTTCTCCCTCCCTCTTCTCTTTCTCGCTCTCTCTCTTGTCCCTCTCTCCTCTCTGTCCCTCTCTCTCTCCCTCCTGTCTCTCTCTTCTTTCTCTCTCTCTCATCTCTCTCTTCTCTACCTCTCCCTCCCTCCCTCTTTTCTCTCTCTCTCTTCTCCTTCTTCCCTCTCTCTCCCTCTCTTGTCCTTCTTCTCTCTCTCTTCTCTCTCTCTTCTCTTCTCTCTCTCGTCCCTCTCTTTTTCCCTCTTGTCCCTCTCTTTCTCTCTCTCTTCTCTCTCACTCTCCCTCTCTTCTCTCTTTCCTCTCTCTCCCTTGTCCTCTCTCTGTCTGTCCCTCTTGCCCCTCTCTTTTCTCTCTCTCTCCATCTCCCTCTCTCCCTCTTCTCTCTCCCTCTCTCCCTCTTCTCTCTCCCTCTCTCCCTCTTCTCTCTCTCTCCCTTCTCTCCCTCTTGTCCCTCTCTCTCCCTCTCTCTTCTCTCTCTCACACTCTCTCTCCTTCTCCCTCTTGTCCCTCTCTCTCCTCTCTCTTCTCTCTCTCACACTCTCTCTCCTTCTCCCTCTGGTCCCTCTCTCTCTCTCTTCTCTCTCTCTCCATCTCATGTTGAGACAATCAACACATGGCCATCAGGCTCCATCCGCCGCCTCAAAGTGCCTATTTATTTTCCGCTCAGCATTACTTGACAAATAATGACTCAAAACTATTCAATTAAGCTGGCAGATTGTGCGTAAACTGCCACGGCGACGGAACGAGATGTTAGCTCGGTGTTCATGAATAAAAAAGAAGGGACACAGACGAAGAAGAAGAAGAAGACAGATCCTGAAAAGCCTTTGAGACTAATTGCGTTTCTGAGAGATTCTTGTTGATAAAAGTATTTTTGAAAGCACTTGAAGATTACACGGCTTTTTGTTGCTTGATGAAACACTTAGGCAAAACTCCAGTCCCTCTTTTTGTTCATTAATTTGATTTGTTAATTGAATCCTAATACAGATAAGATTGAGTGTATGAACAGATTGGAAGACGGGGTCAAAGTTTTTAACAGCAACCACTTTGTTTTTCTTAAATCCTTATCTCATTGTGTCTATTTGGGTTGAAGTGGTCTTATCTAGATGTGTAGCTTAGAGTTTATCCCAGCCTCTCTAAATATTTTGAATGTTAGCGGTTAGAGGTGTTGGAAAAAAAGATTCTCAAAGGAACGCAGTATTGATTTTTTACAGGCCGTGGTTGTAATGAGTGACAAAAATGATCAAACGTAATTTTATTAACATGATCACCGTCAATTGGGACTGTTTAGTGAACACCGCTGACTGATATGTTTCTAAAGGAAGGAAGAAGAAACTATGGGTGCTGATAGGGACATTTTCAATACTTTTTTTTCTCTTGTGTCATGCTCTGAGTGAGTGACAGCTGGATTTAACCAATCACAGAGCGAAGAAGATCTTTAGGCGATTGGAAAAGGATTGTGACAAAATCTCAATCAAAACAGCAGTGTCATGATACTGTATATTAGTCTATTATATTAGTAGTTTATTTGACTTGCATTGTGGTTTTATACTAATGGGTGACACATGGTTGTGGTCACCTCAAAAGGCTCTTTAGTTTTGCATGTTCTCCTGTGTCTGCAAAAATGTAGTTTCCTCCAGAGGTTTAGACTGTTGTGACTTGAGTCATTATTTTGATGACTTGGCAAAATGGACTTGGGACTTGCTTGGACTTGAGGCTGACTACGATGACTTGATGCCTATATTAAAAATATATATATACATATAGTGAAGGAAAATCTAAATAAAAATGTTCTTTTGCATTTGTGGTTAGAAATCTACTTTAGACTGCACAATTCATACAAATCAATTAAATTGACCAATTACAAGCTGTGTTCAAGAATTGAAACTGAAAGTAGAGGACTTGGTTTCGACTTTGACTTGACTTGGACTGAACTTGGTCTTGATTTGGACTTGACTTGGACTTGACTTGGACTGAACTTGGTCTTGACTTGGTCTTGACTTGGACTTGACTTGGACTTGACTTGGACTTGAGGCCAAAAACATGAGACTTGCAAAACAATTACTTACAAAATCTACAAACTTTTTTCACCTCTGCTACATAGCGTTGTTCATGACACCAAACGACTTTTCACTATTTTTATTATTCATTTGCTCCACTCTCAATGGTATGACAACAACAGTTTATACTTGTATCTTCTCTCTGTGTCTTCTCTCTGTATCTCCTGAGGTTCATCCAGTGGTCTCCCATCCAAGAACTGCCAGGCCTAACCTCCTTAGCTTCTGAGATCTGACAGGATCAGGCTTTGACAAATTTGTATGGCCGTTGGTAGGTACAGTTTCTCCCACAAACATTCTTACTGTACTACAAGCTTTTTCAGTTTTTCAATCAAAAGAGTATCTAAGCTATTTTTGATATCTTTATATTAATTAAATGACCACCCTAGACCAAAGACTATATTATATAGTATGATATATAGTATGTGCTAGTTTACCTACTATGGTTATAGTGTCAAGTCTGTAAGTGGGCAAATGTTTATTCAAACCTTTCCTATTCAGTATATTCTTACAGCACTTATGCAAATGATCTACCTCTGGATCTGGGGTCATTTTGTTCAAAGAGAAAGTCGACTCGGTAAAAGTCCAAGCTTCATTAAAACCACAACATTTATCCAAATCGATGCTATCAGACAGTGCTGTTTTTCATTTCATCCTCTGAAGTCATTAGTGCTTTTTTTTTCAAAGAATAAGATAAAACAGGTTGGCAGTGCGGAGTGGAGCAGAGCCAGGCTGGCAGGAGGCTCAGGAACGCTGGGGCTTAATATGCACCATAAACAAATTACGACGACATAAAAGAGGAGAAATCAAATGCAGCGCAAAGGAATAACTTGAAGCAGTGTCCAGCATCTGCAGAGACGCAAACAGCTCACATCTGTGCTCGGGACTTAAGAAGAGGGCATCAGGCGAGGGAGGCATGTTTAAATGAATTATAATGAGGACAGTTTTATGCAGTTATGTTTCAACTGCTTTTGCACAACTAAATCTCTAAGGTCAGAGTAAACTTTTCCCAGTTAAGCGCCTATGACAGGTTGAACTACTAGATTCACTGAGACAAAGTTAAGGTTTCACTAAATATTTAACTAAATTCATGCCAGCTTAGCATTCTTTTTAAGGTCCATAAAAAATCCTTAATTCTTTTAAGATACTTCCTAGTGATTTAAGTGTGTTTTGAGCACAACTAACTCTTAATGGATGTTGTTGAAGTGGTGTTGTTGCAGAAAACTAAACAGGTTGTTCTGTAGATGTTAAATACACCATGTGGTGCCAGCATCAGTTAGCATCTTGTTAGCATTTAGCTCGCAGCTGCTGTTAGCATTGTTGAATATATTTACAAACTTGGTTGTTGGGTCACTTTATTTATCTCCATGTCTTTGATCTGTATTTGACACAATATATTTCCTCAAGTCCACATTTGCTGTTGCAGTTGTTGAGCAGTGAGTGATAAAGCTGTGTTCTGATTCACTGTTGATGGTCCGAGGTCCGATAGTGGGCGTAACTTTCTGGAGGTGAAAAGTCAACTACATCATTTAAAAAACATATTTTGGGACATTCTGAATGGGGGATAAAATGTTAGTCATGTGAAAAAATACTAGCCTGATGTATGAGCTGGTTTCATTTCACTCTGTTGAAACCATTTGACGTCTCAGCATTAGAGCTTGTTTGTTTATGGTAGTCGGGTCCTTCTTCACATTAACCAATCACTGCCGTTTGTTCGTTACCAGACACTATGTATGTGCTACGACCAACACATCAGTAGTAGTCCGGGAAGTACAGCATAAACATGGACGTTGATTGTTGCCGCTTCTGTGATGCAAATATACAGATTAAAGGTACATTATCAAATTGTAAGTTAATATTTGACACAAGGTCAAAGTAGGAGAACACATTCAGCCTGCAAACGCAACTCGGGTCGTTTCGGACCAACACAGCACTTTGCTCCAACAGCGTTTATTTGTAGTTCTGCTTAATTTCTGTTCACTGATGGTCAATCGTTTCTCAAGATTGATTCAAGCAGCAACAAACTGAAATTCCTGACCTAGTTGCTGGAGTGAAATTAAATGGAGCGGAGGCACTAGGTGGTGGTAGCCTGGCTAAAAAAAATACAGGTGAAGGAATCACTTTTCTATAGAAACATACAAGAGGAAGCCCTCCTTTAGAACAAATAACAGTCAGTTTTGGTCATGCAAGCCCCTCTCTAAGTAAAAAATCAGATTTTCATTATTTATTTAGTGTGACAAAGAAATCTAAATGACACAAATTAGCTTAGTCTATTTTTGATCGAAAAGTTACTATTAGGACACCATGGAGATGTGTGCGATACCTCCCACTTTTTCACAAAAATTTAAGTTTGGTTAATTTCCTCATAAAAACAAACAAACTTCTGTATATTTAGAAGAAAAATACAGATGTAACCCTCTTAGTTACAGTCAAATCAGCCATTCTGGAGTGACTCAGTCTCTGTACAAACGCTCTTCTGATGAAAAAAAAAGATTTTGTAAAAACTTAATAGGACTTTTGATGAACTTTGTCCAAACTTTTTTTAACTAAGTCTCTAACATCATTTTTAGTCAAATTACTTTCAGCGTTAGAAAAGAAACTAGTCACTACTATTTATTCTGGCCGGATAAGTTTAACTTGCACAGATGGCGACAGTCCAAATCATTTATTCGCCCAACATCAATTCTACAGCAAATGTTGTCTTTTATGTAATGGCTAAAGTGATTAACCTGCAGTACACAAACGCCTGCTCCACAAAGTGACACCAGTGAGCTCACATTACAGCTCGCTAATTCAAGTTCAAACGCTGTATCTACAATTATAAAATTCCACTTGTCATGTTTCCGTTCACCTGTGCATATCATTAATCCGGTCGGCGCTGCATTGGTTGGCAAAGGCAGGAACACTCGAGCCGTGAGTGGCAGACTAATTATTGGATGTGAAAATGAAACGATATGGCATGTTGATGAATGACACTTTGAATTAACAGGTGCAGTGCTTCAGAGCGAGGTATTCCTGGATCTGTGAGAAGTGCTAATATTTAACCGCGCCTCATTAAAAACCACTGAGCAGGGTTAAATATTAGGACTCGTGTTGTGACATTAGGGCCTTATCACAAAACATTACGCTATTATGTTACGTATGAGCAAAGATAAGTCACTTTTGTATATGCATTTTTCTAATTTTGACTTAGATTGGTTGGCTAGTGAATATTTATCATAGTTTTACAGCAGTCAAGTTGAAACTTATAAATAAATTGACAAAGAAATGTTGAAAATTACAAAGAAGCACCAAAATGCAAGACAATTTACTCATACTGACATTTTTCTGTGAGTTTAAGTTATCATTTGGCAAAACTTAAGTGTTATAATTAGATATTATCATTTTAATTTTAATGTCTCTGTCATTTATGTGAATTTTTACCCCATAATTACAATAGAGCTGCTTGGTAACAGTTGCAGAATTATTATTGTATGTCGTATTTACTGGCCAAAAGGTAATTATAAACTTTGTCAAAACAGCCAAATTGGCTCTGTGCACAAAACTTCAGTTGGCTTGCGTATGTTCCAAAATGCTAACTTCTGTACGACCACTTCCTGTTAGCGTTAGCATTTAGACACAAACATGTCTCTTTTTAAACACTGGTGAAATATTCCTCTGATATGTAAAGCCTTTAACGTGTTTTCTGTAACGTTCACCACAACTTTCTGATCTAAAGAGGATTTATTCGTTTTAAACTGATGTAGTGAAAACCTCATGAAGAAGAATTGAACAGGAAGTGGTTGTGTACAGGATGTACTATTTTGAACCAAAACAAGACAACTGCACTGAGGCAATTGGCTGAGTGCAGTTGTCTTGTTTTGGTTTAAAATACAACATCCTGTACATACAACGACTTCCTGTTCAATACTCTTCAATGAGGTTTTCACTACATCAGTTTAAAACTAATAAATCCTCTTTAGATCAGACAGTTGTGGTGAATGTTACAGAAAACATGTTAAAGACTTTACATATCAGAGGAATATTTCATCAGAGAACACTTCTGTGTTTAAAAAGAGACATGATTGTGTCTAAATGCTAACGCTAACAGGAAATGGTTGTATGTACAGAAGTTAGCATTTTTGAACAATCGCAAGCCAACTGAAATTCCGTGCACACAGCCCATTGGATGAAAACTACAACAACCAAACACCAACAACAAACAACCAACAACAACCACTACAACAACCAACAACAGCCACAACAACTACCAAAACCAACAACCAACTAACAAAAACAAACAGCCAGCGACTACCCACAATAACCAATCACCACCAACAACCAACATCCAACAACCACCAACAACCAACACCCAACCAACAACAACCACTACAACCAACAACAGCCACAACAACCACTACAAGCAACCAGCAAAAACCAACGACAACCCACAACAACTAACACCAACCAATTACCACCAACAACCCACAACAACCAACAACAACCACAACAACCACTACAACCAACAACAACCAAAGACAACAACAACCAATCACCACCAATAAAAATAACCAACAACAACCACATCAACAACCAACACCCAACCAACAACAGTCACAACCACCACCAACACTCAACCAACAACAACCACAACAACCAACAACAACCACTAACAACCAACACTCAACCAATAACCACCAGCACCCAACCAAAAACCAACACCCAACCATCAACAGCCACAACAACCACTACAAGCTACAACCAACGACAACCCACAACAACCAACAACAACCAAAGACAACAACAACTAATCACCACCAATAAAAAATAACCAACAACCAGTAACCAACAACAACAGCCAACAGCCACATCAACAACCAACAACAACAACCATAACAACCAACAACAGCCACAACAACCACCAGCAACCAACACCCAACCAACAACAACCAAAAGCCAACAGCCACAACAACCAACAACGACCACAACAAGCAACAACCAATGACAACCCACAACAACAAACAACAACCAAAAACCAACAACAACCAGTGACAACCAACAACAACCAACAACAACATCAACATGCATTTAAATCAGTGGTGTCCGAACTGAGGCCTGGGGGCCAAACTAGATCCTCCAGGGAGTTTAATTGGGCCCACGAAGAGAGGCTTAGATTTGCAGTCTGATTATATTTTTAGTTAAGACTTTTGCAACACATGTTTAAAAAAAAATACAATCACTATAGCAAGTAAATGTTTTAGATGCTTTAAGCTGCTTATGAAAAGTCAAATCTCTCCTCTTTTTTGTAGTACCAAATATTAAGTACAGTATAAATAGTATTAGAAGTAGGACCAATTTAGCTGCATTTTCAGTCACAAAACCTCTGAACAGTTTTGAGTTCTCCTGTGTCTTTACTTTGTACAAACACAAGCTTTTTGAATGGATTTGTGGAGGATTTCAAAGTAAAAGCCCTGCAGTCGTCTCGTCCTCTGCGCCTGTGTCTGGAGCAGGAAAAGACTTATATTTTTTGAACATGTCGCGCTCAAATCCGTGGCTCTGGTCTGACCTTATCTTTTGTTTCTCCAGTGAATATTGTAAGCAGCTTTGGGGGCTTTGAAAGACTTATTCGACCGAACCAGCGCTGAAACATTTGGACCTCTGGCAAGTGTCAACTTTTAAATCTCCAAAACCACTTCCTCTTGTTTTATGTGCTCGGAGTTTCTCATTTTTTACTGTCACTGCATCTCAGGGAACTGTTTAAAAAGACCTTTTGTAAATTACTTGTATTTCGTCTTTTGTATTCCAGCACGTTGATGAAGTCAAACAATTAGTTTTCAGTGAAGATTTATAATTTGCTATAATTTGAGGATACAATATTCAAATAAATCGAATGAATTGATATAACCACATGTTTTGATTTAGTCCATATACAGCATTTCACTCTAGTTTAAAGGAGACACGTTGAGTTTTATCACATATTTAGAAATATGCTGTAAGTAGATCGATACTTTATATTTTGTTCATTGCAAAACTAAAATGATCTAAAATGGCTTAGAATTAGACACAGGTTTATTGACTTCCTGTTCAAAACTGCCTCGCCTCTTTATTGTAACTTTTAACGAGCATTTAAACTGAAAACTCCATCTTAGATTCAGAATCTCTTTTGCAGGGATGTCCTGGGGGATGGGAGAGAGAAGGCATTAGTGGAAATGCTTTTAGTTATATGGGAAACCGGAGCACCCGGATGAAACCTACGTAGACACGGGGAGAACAAACTCCACAGAAAGGGCTTGTACCGCCTGGGAATTGAAATTAGGTTCTTCTTGCTCTAAGGTCAAAGTGTTCATCGCTGCACCACTGTGTTTTAAATTCAAAATTAACAACAATTCAAAATTATGCAAACATACATATCCTCGACAATCAAACATGTCAACATCAGTAAGCTATACAAAAATAAATTTTGTATTTTTAACTGTAAAATGAACAACTATTTTTAGTAATTATTTGTATTGAGTATTGCTGTTGTTTTTAGAAAATTATCTACTGTACTGCTTGTGTATAATGAATTACAAGAGCTATGTTAACTGTATATGTTTTAGATTGTGTGCTCACCTGCCCAGGGACGGCAGACGAAAAGTAGCCATAGCTAAATCTGGTGCAGTTCTCGTCTTCTTTTAATAGGATTAATGAATTTATGTTCATGGTTTCTGACAATTAAAGAACTTTGAAAATATGTTTATAACATGGTCAAAAACACAGAAAAGTGGATTTCACATTCCCTTTTAAAAATATACTATCAATACTTTAATCAATACTTTAAAAATTGATTTGACTGATTCAGTTTTCTTCCAATTTAACAGTTACAATTATCAAGTAAAGAGAGTAATAATATGTATTAACAACTTGGCCAAATGCGGCCCGCGACCTGTTTCAATCAGGCACGTTTCTGAGAAACAGAAATGCAAGACGAAGCTTAAGTGACAAAAACAAACGGTAACACTTTATATTAACTGCACACTGTTAAGCATTAATAAAGCATCAGTTAATGATTAAAAAAGCATTTATAAAAAATGAGTAAACATTAATAAATGCTTTATAAAGCCTTATAAATCATTTATAAAGACTGCATTAGTAAATGCTTAAAAACGCTGTGCCTTTAATAAACAGTTTATTAATATGTAATAACTAATATCTATTAAGCCTTAACAAACATTTGTAGACACTTAATTACTTTAAAATTTAACTGTTTATTACCAAACACCAACACACTATCTAAATTTTTGTTAGCAGTTAATAGATGCTTTATAAAACCTTGTTGAGTAAAACTGGTATTTATAAAGCATCTATTAATTGTTAATAAAGTAACTAAGTGAGCTTATCTAAAGTGTAGTCTTATTTTGCCTTATAACACATTTATTAAAGTATTGCAAACACCAGTGCACAAATTAGATTTTATTATTCAAACATCACAGTATGAACGTTTACACACCGAAATACATCAAAATAACCACGTTTTCACATTACTTTCCCATAAAATAAATACAGAATAACATGAACATCTTTTAATGGTAAAGTTGTGTCAAAAGTCTTTGTGAATGTCGAGGCTGTGATTGACGCAGTTCAGGATTAACATGTTGTATTTTCTCAGACAAAGTCAATCTTCAATAAATCTAAAATGTTTTTTTTTTTTGGTTTTGTTTTATGTTGTAACAATAAGTTTTCATTCACAAAACATCAAAATATTCTCCAGATAGTGTGAAGCTAAAGGAAATATTATTTAAATCCAATTTTTTATAATAATAACAAAAGTAAGGGGACCTACTCACTAGTCTGAAAATGTGAAATGACAATACATTTTAATAGTATTTTAAAAACAATGTTATGAAGACAAACTCACCACAACATTTTAGAAGGTGAACGGTACGTATTACAACATAAAAATGGTATAAACAGTTTAAAAAGATAACCTGGCACTTACGGTATAAAATATGAATGTACACAAAATGACTGCTTAACATGACTGAAAAAGGTTTGTTTGTTGTTTGTTTTTTCACAACAGAGAGAATGATTACTTAAAGAATGTTGATTAAGACATTTACTAGTCTAAATGTCTTAATCAACCAAATCAATGCCATACATTTTTGTAATAACTGCCATTTCATTTGCTCCAAGTCTCTAGAGAGTCTTTATTGACGTCCAGGTGCTCTGCAGGTGCTCGATATGGGCACCACAAACCAACTGTTGTGGTTTACCCATGATGATGACCTGTGATGTTTCACCCTCGACCTGCCAAGAGCCCAGTTTCTTCTCTTCCATTCGCCGGCCATCCTTCCTCTTCAATAGTGAGGCTGAAAACATAAACAAAAGCAAAGAAGTTACAATCACAATGAATTAGAGCTGCAACAGATTGTTGTTTTTATTATACTTTTTTATTGTTTAGAATAATCAGTTGGTTTAGATTTCAACAGGACCATGTCTGGACTTTTTTTTTACTAAGATGGGGTTGTCAAAAGAATCAAAATACAAACATAAAAATATACTACTGAAACTAGTAACAAAATACTAATTTTAAACTATTTTTAGTAAAATAACTCAATCAACAGTTGTGTCCATGTGGTCTAGTACACAAAATAATGTTTTGCCTAAAATGTTAGGTTGCACAAGTCATTGTCATAATGAATATAAAATGTCTATTCAGAAACAAGAATTTTGCATAATTTATCGACATTTATTTATGATTTGTGGTCCTAAGTTTTTCATTATTGCATTGAGATTTTCTCTAGCTGAAATGCCAACACCATAGTTGTGCCAATAACATGTTTTTTGTTTTGTTTTCTGACCATCTTTATGTACTGTCACTTAAATCATTTACTGTGCCTTAAAAATACATGAATGCTGTTTCTGATATCTGAACACAATGCCCACATTAGCTACACAAACACTTACCAAGCATGTCACATCCAGAGGTCCGTTTCTATGACTCATGGAGCGCGGCTAACACACGCTAGCTAGCCCGCTAGCAGCGCTAATGCTAGCGGGCTGAGCATGGCTCTGACTGCCCCAAGATTTAATTTGATGCAGAAACTGAGAACACCAAGGCTGAGTCTCCCTTTTATCGGCTCCAATTGTATCCGTGTTCAAGTATGAAGACAAAACAAGCAGGTTTTGTAGGAATCTTGTTGTTCTGTGACTTTGGTTAGAGCACACTTTGCTTGCTCTCTAAGGAACCAATCAGGAGGCTTAATTCTGGTCAGAGCCGCTGTAAGGTGACTCCCGATTGGCTGCTGGAGCTGTTTGTGAGCAACTGGGTGGGTTCTGGTGAAGGAAAAGGGACGCTCAGACTGCGCTAAGCAAAGAAAAAAACTGAACAGAGACCCACAAAACCTGTTTTTTGTTTTCACATTCGGACATGGAAGCAGTGGAAGCAGAGACAACGAAATTCAGCCATGATCTTCTCCGTTTCTTGATAAAATACGATCTTGAGGCAGTCAGAGCCATGCTCAGCCCGCTAGCATTAGCGCTGCTAGCGGGCTAGCTAGCGTGTGTTAGCCGCGCTCCATGAGTCATAGAAACGGACCTCTGGATGTGACATGCTTGGTAAGTGTTTGTGTAGCTAATGTGGGCATTGTGTTCAGATATCAGAACAGCATTCATGTATTTTTAAGGCACAGTAAATGATTTAAGTGACAGTACATAAAGATGGTCAGAAAACAAAACAAAAAACATGTTATTGGCACAACTATGGTGTTGGCATTTCGGCTAGAGAAAATCTCAATGCAATAATGAAAAACTTAGGACCACAAATCATAAATAAATGTCGATAAATTATGCAAAATTACTTGTTTCTGAATAGACATTTTATATTCATTATGACAATGACTTGTGCAACCTAACATTTTAGGCAAAACATTATTTTGTGTACTAGACCACATGGACACAACTGTTGATTGAGTTATTTTACTAAAAATAGTTTAAAATTAGTATTTTGTTACTAGTTTCAGTAGTATATTTTTATGTTTGTATTTTGATTCTTTTGACAACCCCATCTTAGTAAAAAAAAAGTCCAGACATGGTCCTGTTGAAATCTAAACCAACTGATTATTCTAAACAATAAAAAGTATAATAAAAACAACAATCTGTTGCAGCTCTAATTCATTGTGATTGTAACTTCTTTGCTTTTGTTTATGTTTTCAGCCTCACTATTGAAGAGGAAGGATGGCCGGCGAATGGAAGAGAAGAAACTGGGCTCTTGGCAGGTCGAGGGTGAAACATCACAGGTCATCATCATGGGTAAACCACAACAGTTGGTTTGTGGTGCCCATATCGAGCACCTGCAGAGCACCTGGACGTCAATAAAGACTCTCTAGAGACTTGGAGGAATGAAATGGCAGTTATTACAAAAATGTATGGCATTGATTTGGTTGATTAAGACATTTAGACTAGTAAATGTCTTAATCAACCATTCTTTAAGTAATCATTCTCTCTGTTGTGAAAAAACAAAACAAACAAACCTTTTTCAGTCATGTTAAGCAGTCATTTTGTGTACATTCATATTTTATACCGTAAGTGCCAGGTTATCTTTTTAAACTGTTTATACCATTTTTATGTTGTAATACGTACCGTTCACTTCTAAAATGTTGTGATGAGTTTGTCTTCATAACATTGTTTTTAAAATACTATTAAAATGTATTGTCATTTCACATTTTCAGACTAGTGAGTAGGTCCCCTTACTTTTGTTATTATTATAAAAAATTGGATTTAAATAATATTTCCTTTAGCTTCACACTATCTGGAGAATATTTTGATGTTTTGTGAATGAAAACTTATTGTTACAACATAAAACAAAACCAAAAAAAACAAAACATTTTAGATTTATTGAAGATTGACTTTGTCTGAGAAAATACAACATGTTAATCCTGAACTGCGTCAATCACAGCCTCGACATTCATAAAGACTTTTGACACAACTTTACCATTAAAAGATGTTCATGTTATTCTGTATTTATTTTATGGGAAAGT
Source organism: Mugilogobius chulae (assembly GCA_038363315.1). Lineage (NCBI taxonomy): Eukaryota > Metazoa > Chordata > Actinopteri > Gobiiformes > Gobiidae > Mugilogobius > Mugilogobius chulae. The sequence goes on along the minus strand of CM076401.1, from coordinate 20,857,057 downwards.
AATGTGAAAACGTGGTTATTTTGATGTATTTCGGTGTGTAAACGTTCATACTGTGATGTTTGAATAATAAAATCTAATTTGTGCACTGGTGTTTGCAATACTTTAATAAATGTGTTATAAGGCAAAATAAGACTACACTTTAGTTAAGCTCACTCTAGTTACTTTATTAACAATTAATAGATGCTTTATAAATACCAGTTTTACTCAACAAAGGTTTTATAAAGCATCTATTAACTGCTAACAAAAATTTAGATAGTGTGTTGGTGTTTGGTAATAAACAGTTGAATTTTAAAGTAATTAAGTGTCTACAAATGTTTGTTAAGGCTTAATAGATATTAGTTATTACATCTTAATAAACTGTTTATTAAAGGCACAGCGTTTTTAAGCATTTACTAATGCAGTCTTTATAAATGATTTATAAGGCTTTATAAAGCATTTATTAATGTTTACTCATTTTTTATAAATGCTTTTTTAATCATTAACTGATGCTTTATTAATGCTTAACAGTGTGCAGTTAATATAAAGTGTTACCAAACAAACTTGTAACATTTCAAGATTAAATTCACAATGTTATGAGAATAAAGTCAAAGCCATAAACTTGAGTTTTTGAAATTTGTACTTTGGATCATGGATCATTGTTACAAATATAAAAATCTATTGTGTGTTTTTATACAAACATTTGACTTATCCAAGTCCAAGTCCTGATAAGATTTAGTTAATTTTTTTCCCCTCATAAATTTATTATTTTAATCTAATAAAACTTCAAATTTAATCCATGAAACAGCTTCTTTTTATGGCATTAATTTTTTTTTTTAATAATGAGTTTTTTTCTTGTAAAATCATAACTTTCTCAAACTTTGACTTAATTTTCATTAAACTATTAGCTTAATCTAGAGATGTTCCAAGCTTATTATGGTAGAGCAAGCCTTTTATTTGTCTTCTATAATTTGTGAAAGAAATGTTTTTGCTCCTAATTTTTTTTTTATTGCAGTGTTGGCGTCCGTCCGGCCCTCCACCACTATTCTGGGTTTGAATATGGCCCTCAAATGAACATAATTGCCCACCCCTGACTTATACATATTTGTTAACAAGTTGTTAACTCTGAATTGACTTCATCTGGAAAGACTTGACTTCGTCTTCTTCTTCTGAAACCCATTGTGAAAAAATCAAACAGATCAAACTTCTGCTAAATCCAATAACAAGAAAAGCAGCCCTCATAATAATAATATTTTGCAATAATAACTGAAGTATATCAGTGTTGCCATGTTTGTTTTGGTTTTTACTTTTGGCTTCCGCCCAAACAGCAGACCTTACGGCGAAAAGAGTCTTCATGGATTCTTCAAAGGCATTTGTGAACTCACTAAAACTGCTAGAATTCAAGTCATTTATTTTATCAATAGGGCATTCTAGGCTCCTGATACAACCTATTATACTTGATTTTAATATACATGGATTTAACTCTTCAGATAAACATACTAATAGTTCCCTAAAGTGTGGTATTGAACCTAAAAACTCCTGGCTATGAGGCTACAGTATTTATCATTCATTTACCTCTTCCTCTTTAAAACTCTCATCCAACAGCTGCCATAAACGATGCTAACTAGCTTGTTGTGTTTCCTGTGTCGCGGGCTAGCCTCCTCCATGTTCCCCCTCACATGAGCTGGTGCCGCGGGGGTCCTGGGGGGCTTTTGTGGACACTCGGCCAGAGAAGAGCAGCTGTGCACCGGCCCGCAGCTCCAGATGAATGCAGGGAGCTTTGATTAGCATGTCCGCGCCACCATTGGCTAGCCTGAATGTCAGCAGCCGCGTGCCCAGGCGCTAACGCGGAGCTAGCCAAACTGATGTGTGAAGCGAACCCAGGCACGAGGCCAGACCGGGTTGTGCTGTGAGGCTGGAGCGGTTTGAGACGCACGTGGGAGTTAATTATTTGTCATCAATTTAGTGTAAAAGTCCAATTATTAAAATGGTTGAATCTTAGGGATGGGACGAGACAGAATTTTCACGAGACGAGACGAGCCACGAGATTGAGTCCACGAGATCGAGACGAGACAAGATTTTTAAATAATTTGCATTAATTGTTTCAATTTAGAATTAAACAAGGCACATTACAAAATTTGATTTGTATTATTTATTATTGTTAGTTTATATTCTTTTAGTTTAGCTTTACCTTTCATTATGTGTGTCACCTTGGATTTTTATTATTTGAACGATCTGTGTTTTGACTGAAATTGATCCACTCCTCCGTGTGTAGCTCAGGCTCCGCCCCCTTTACCCTTCTTCACAGCGCTGCTGCAGGGACCAGACGCACACAGATGAGGAGACTTTCCTACTTTTTACATGACAGAGGCCAAAATATCTCTTTGTGGATCTATTTTAAACTATGTTTGAGTGTAAAAACACTGCGCTGTTCCCGCGATGTCCGCGCGTATATTTGACGATTAAATATTTTTCGCGCTAACTTTTACAATGTTTAGGACTAATTATCTCTGTCAATATTGGTCCTATCTTTACGAAATAAAAACTGAGACAGAGTTTAGACTGTTTTCTGTCAGAATAAGTCCGCTACAAGTCTGTGTGTGGAGGAGAATATTTGCTACAGCTGCTCAAAGATACGAAACTTAATTTCATGACCATGGAAAAATCTCACGAGACAGATCAGTACGTGTGCGCACAGTATCGTGACAGTTTGATCTCGCGAGATCTCGCGGCACGAGATCTCGTCCCATCCCTATTGAATCTAGAGAGACACCTGTGAAAGGAGACCTGCAAAGTTTATGTAAGGGTTTAATGCTTTCTATGTTATTGACAAACTGAGCTTAAAGGTGCTATACATGATTTTTGTTTCCTTTAAAATGTAAACAAATTAATTTTGAACTTCCTACATCAGCCACATGTTTTGCTCGCTAATGCATTCTGAACCCCCAAATTGTTCATCATGATGTATTTTAATCTTTTTCACAGCTGTTAGGAGCGAGACGTACTGGTGTGCTCACAGACGTACTTTGTAGATTTTGGCGAACAAACGGGACATAATTAGATGTAGTCAGGACATTGCGGAAAAATTTTAATCTACATAGATACTTTAAGAATCTGTACTGGGAGAAGCTTGATTTTAAGTTATTTTATTGCATGGGTTCTTAACCTTTTTGACCTCAAAATATAATCTAAAATATTCATTCCCGGTCTCATATTCAAGATGATGTATTTTACTGATTATGCACCCTCAAGGAGGTGCTTGTGGTCCAAGTCTGGTCTCCGGCCCTATGATTAAGAATCACTATTTTATTATTAAAAAAAAAATATATATATATACTTATAGTTAATTTTAAAAAATCCTTATAGTTAATTTTACAGGGTTTGTGGACATTACAGAATAAGTAATGTCCACAAACATGACTTATTCTGTCAGATAAAACGTCTCAGAGACACAGATCAGCAGCTGGAGCAGGGTCATTTTTAATGTTGATTTTAGCCTGTTTGAAGGTGCACTGTGTAACTTTTTAGCCAAAAATAGACTTGAATAAAAGCATGTTTTATAAATAAAAAAAATCAGCTTTTTTTTTTTTTTTTTACCTTGAACAGGCATGCCACAACATGGACTAATATCTGGCCTGGAGGAGGCCCTATCATGATTGTTTCTTCAGAAAAGTGCTTGGTATAGCCGGTATTTTTATTACATAATGACATAAAATGGATTCAGACCAATTCAGAATGTCCAAAGTATGGCTATAACTTTCTAATTTAGTGAATTGTGTAGTTGAATTTTAACCTCCAGAAAGTTATACAGTGCGCCTTTAAGCAGCCCGTTTGTTGTTTATCTCTGTTTAAATGGCAATAATAAAACATAAAATCCTTTCTTTGATCGATGTTTGCAACATTACACACAAAAAAATCCCAAAGTAATGTAACTAAGTAACTTTCTTGGGGCAGTGTGAGTAACTAATTACATTTTTAAAAAGTAATAAATAATGAGTAACTAATTACATTTTCAATACTTTTTCCCCAACACTGATAAGACATGTCATTCTTTATTTGATTCAGATAGTACAAGCTATGACTTTGTCACAAAGTGCTGCATTTACAATGTACCTTTTGGTAAAAAGAGAACGTTAGATACAGTTTTTCTTTACTCTTTTAGTCTTTTTTGACAGCTCATTTTATAAAGGCAATTTCCTACAAATGGCCAACCAAATACAAAGGGTCTCCTTCTGTATGTTTCCATGTAAAAGCTGTTTCTTTGGCAACGTTTTTCACAATATGCATAAAATGTATTTAGAATGTCCAAAGTATGGTTTTAGCTTTCAGTTATGTTGAATAGACTCTTTCACTCCACACAGATCTAAAGCAATAGGTGAATGTATAAATCTAAATATATGGAGCCTGCTGCTCCACAACGTTTTAATAATATTTAAATGTTGAGCTATATTCTGTTTAGTTGGCATTTGATCTCGAGCTTTAAAGAATAGGAAATAACTCTGTTGTATTGCCTTTCTGTTGACATAAACATACATATTTCCCCTCAACTAATCAAACATGGATGACATTTGCCTTCTTTTTATTATTCTGACAACACAAACACTTACATATGTGACGTTCTTCAGTCATCTCGGGTCAAACCACCGTCCATCAGCCGACCGCGTGAACCCAGATCCTCAAATGAAACGCAGGCATGTTTCTTTTGAAGTGTTCTCTCTCCTCTCTTTCTCTTTCTCCATCTCTCTTTTTCCCAAACACTACAAGAGACGAAGCCCAATCAAAACAATAACTGTGGCTCCTTTTGACAAAGCCCTCAGCGCACAATTGTCGGCCGATGTAAGCTGACTCATCCGCACAAGAAGGGCATGTTTCGCTGGGAGCCTGGCCGTCCATCTTCTCTCTCTGTTTCTCTCAGCTCAACATATTAATTACACATCTCGAAGCTACTTTAGACACTGTTTATTTGACGAGTGATTTAGTTTGCTTACATTAGATCTGCTGCATTTACGCCACGAGTTGTTTGCTAGTTATTTGCCAAAGTATTTCTTGTTTTCTTATTAGACTAATTCGAGCTGTGAGCTGTTAGTTTAGAGACTTTTTTATTATTAAAGCTTGTAAGGCGATGGTATTGAAAATGAATGCAACTGGGATAATGATGTGATTGCTTAGTTTACGTTAAATCCTCTGTAATTGCATGGAACAGATCACATAATAGTTTGCGATAAGAATTTTAATCCATTTGCTTCTTAGATTGCTTTCCTGTGTTGTTTCCAATAGATTCAAAGTTGTTTACAGTGAGGAAAAGCTAATGTGCTAACAGCTAACTACAGACAAAACTCAGAATTAAAGCACCAACCTGCGAACTTGTCTTTCAGTTTCTTTACTTTATTGGTAGGGATGTAACAGTATGCAAATGTCACGATACGATATTCTTCCCGATGTCGAGGGCACATGATTTTGAGATTATCCTTACAATAAAAGATTAAAGCCATATTTTTCAGTCAATCCTATATTCACTGATTCCTTTTCTAGGGTGCAAATTCCAGCCCAGTCTCTGAAGAAAACATAGATATACAAATCATTTTAGTAACTTGAAGCTTACCTGTTTAACCCAAAGAAAATGTTGCCTCGTGACTTCAACCAAAACTCATGGTTATATATCATACGTTTTTGATGTTCTAAACTAAATTGCTCTTGCACCATATTATTGAGTTGTTTTCTTGTTTCTTAGTTTTTTTTAAATAAATATAATTTTATGATTTTTTTGCGTAAAGTATATAGTACAGACCAAAAGTTTGGACACACCTTCTCATTCAAAGAGTTTTATTATTTTCATGACTATGAACATTGTAGATTCACACTGAAGGCATCCAAACTATGAATTAACACATGTGGAAGTATGTACACAGCCAAAAAGTGTGAAACAACTGAAAATATGTCATTTTCTAGCTTCTTCAAACAAGCCACCTTTTGCTTTAATTACTGCTTTGCACACTCTTGGCATTGTCTTGATGAGCTTCAAGAGGTCGTCACCTGAAATGCTCTTCCAACAGTCTTGAAGGAGTTCCCAGAGATGCTTGGCACTTGTTGGACCCTTTTTCCTTCACACTGTGGTTCAGCTCGACTGGGTTCAGGTCTGGCGACTGTGGAGGCCATGATCACTCTCCTTCTGGTCATTCATAGTTTGGATGCCTTCAGTTGAATCTACAATCTTCATAGTCATGAAAATAAAGAAAACTCTTTGAATGAGAAGGTGTGTCCAAACGTTCGGTCTGTACTGTATGTGTTAATATTATGAACTCAGAACTTTTTTTTTTGATGCAAAGTCATGCTGTTTAATATCTTGAGGTGAAGATGTCGATATTGTGACAATTTTGGTATTGCAATATCACGATATCATCAATATTGTTAGATAGCTATTCATCGGAGGAGTTTATGGAGTTTTGGAGCAGTAGCTTACAACTCCAAATAAAAATAGGCTACCACAACTGATGAAATACAATCACAATCTGATAAATTCATCCAGTGGCACCAAATAGGATTCAACATCTATCACTTCATTTTGAAATGTGTTTAACCTTTAACATCTCTATCTTCACATATCATCAGAGGACCTGGAGGTCACAACCAGCAGGTTTAGTACCACTGTTTTAGAGAATAAAAACCTTTATAGAGGGTTGTATTTCTTCTCGATATAGCTTAGTTACTCAGCAGCTTGAAAAGTCTGTAACTCTGTCTTCACAGTGTAATTCCTCAGGTGCAGGTTTTTAGCTGAAGTTGTTGCTGCTCTTGTCTTCGCTCATCTCTTGATCTCCTGACATGTTTGTTTACAGTAGTATTTTCCCATCAAGCACTACGTCTCTATAGGCTCGCTCTTACGGTCTCTTAAGGTGGCGCTGGAGTTTTCAAACCAAAGCACAAAAATGGATCATAGTTTACATAAAAAATATGGAAAATTAACATGCATCTTTGTAATATGAATATCGCATACGAACATCATGCGCTTCTAAACCCTTGTGCATTTCTCAACAGTGAAATCTCATCCTTCGCTTTGTATGGATTTTCTGTCCACTAACACAGTATTAAAACTGCTTTTTTCAGATAAAAAAAAAAACATCCTTGCACAGCAATCAGCTCTCATACTAAAGAGTCGTATATTGACTCACATGCTTTTTCTTGCAACCAGAATTTTTAATTGTGAATAATTATGGAAAAATATTAAGTGAAACTGAAAAGCATTGCGGATTTCTGATTATAATGCCTTAGAAAAGTAAACAAATGTTTAAATAGGCTACATTCGGCAGTGCTAGCATCACATTAGCATTTAGCTGCTTTTAGCTTAGTTGGATATCTATCCAAGCTTGGGCTGTTATATCACTTTATTTTTCTGTTCATCTTCAGATCTGTATTTGGCACAGTGTAACTCCTAAAGCAGACATTTGTAAAACACATCACACATATGTACACCATCTGCATGCAACTGTAAAGCTCTTTTATACTGCAGATGGAAAATTCTTTGCCGCCTAAAGTAAAGCACACAAAAAACCACAACCTGAGAAACAAAATATGCTCTTGCCTGGGATACAGAGCCCACGTTTCAGCAGATTGCAAAGTCACCACTCTCAGATCAACTCTACAACTTCCCGAGCAATCAGATTAGTTTAACTTCACTCACCTCACATTAAAATTGTTTTTCGCTTCACCTATTGATTCTGTAAAAATCCACGATGTTGCCATGTTGGTTTTTATACGATAGACAATGCATGTCCCTGATTGGCTTAATAATCTGTCAGTCACGCCCACTGAAACTCGAAAGAGGGACACAATGACAGACAATATATATTTTTATCTATCATCTGGATTTTCCAGGCAAATAAGAATGTGTTTCAGGTGAGAAAATGTAAAAAGTCCATTGTCTCCCTACTGTGACGTCATCAGTTTAGAACTCTGCTCTACTTCCTGTTTTTTCCCCAACATATTTTCAAACTTTTCTTCACAACCTTGTTCTCGATTCATGTAAAACTGTCATTTATAGTCACAGCAAGTAATAATCTACCAAATTAAACTAAAAGTAGAAAATTCTAAACACTTGTCACATGCACTTTAAACGGAATAATTAGTCATGACTAAAGCAGCAAAGAAGAGAAACTCATTATTTTTGAACCAGCGCCAGTCTGTATTGAGAGGAAGCTGCAGTAGATAAATATTAGTCATATCTTGATGCTCGTGGTTTCCGGGACAAGATGGCTGACGCAGATAAAAACAGGAAATACAGTCAGTTTTTGTGCTGCCTGAGCTAGAACAGGATGCAGTGTTTTGTTTTTTATTTTCAGACACACTTCTCCTCACGATGCATTCAAAGACACATTTTACACGGAGCTTTCTGAAATGAGCTGATAAGCCAGAGAGCGTGGGAGGACGACATAAATAAGGAAAATCTTCTCTTCCTGATATAGTCCTGTTCAAATGTGACACCTAAACATACACAGTTTATCAATTATACATGACGCCAGGACGAATCGTAGGCTGAAGGCTGCTTTGGACGCGCTTCTCTCCAATAATCTGTCTGCTTTTAGATTTTATTTAGTGCATTTTACATCCGGTAATTTGAGAGTGAGAAACAACTGCAACGTTAAGAAGTGGAGGTTTCTATGGAGATGGTATCACTTTCAGAATTTCCTGTTATATTTATTCATTAAGAAAACTTGTAGCTTAATAAACAAGAACAAGCATGCATGATAGAGACATAACAGATGTAAGTATGTTGGCTTGGACTGAAAATATTTACATGTGTTGCAATTACGGTTCGATTTGTGATATTTGTTTAAAAATCTTATTCTGTTCACATTGTAAACGGGTCCAAGAGAATTGTGAAAAATTCTGAACTTATTTTGAAGTAATTTTAGTCTTGACTTTTATTGTTGAGTATAATTTCTATAACTTCTTAATTTACATTGATATATTGATGTTTTTTAAATCATGTCTTTATATGTTAAGTTCTTCTTCAGGAGATTTTGTAGTTTGAGAAAAAAATTTCTGCCTCTTTCTCTCTTTTTGTCTCCCTCTTCTCTTCTGCATGAGCTCATCTCTTTTTTCATCTTTTTGTCAGTTTCTCTGTCTCTCTGTCTTTATGTCTCTCCCTCTCTCTTTCTCTCTCTCTCTCTTTTTATTTCTCTTCCTCTCTCTCCCCCTCACTCCTCTTCTCTTCCTCCCTCTCTCCTTCTCTTTTTTACTCTCCCCTCTCTCCCTCTCTCCTCTCTCACCCTCTCTCTGAGTCCTCCCTCCCTTTCCCCTCTCTTTCTCTCTTTCTTTCTCTCTCTTTCCCTCTCTCTCTCCTCCCCCTCTTTCTCTCTCCCCCCTCTTCCTCTCTCTCCCTCCCTCCATCCCTCTCTCTCTCACCTCCCTCCCTCTCTCTCTCTCCCTCCCTCTCTGTCTCTCTCTCCTCTCCCTCCCTCTCTCTCTCCTCCCCTCCCTCTCTCCCCCTCCTCCCTGTCTCTCCCTCTCCTCCCCCGTCTCTCCCTCTCCTCCCCCCCGTCTCTCCCTCCCTCCCTCTCTCCTCCCTCTCTCTCCCCTCTCCCTCTCTCCCTCTCTCCCTCCCTCCCTCTCTATCCTCCCCCTCTCCTCTCTCCCCCTCCCTCTCTCTCTCCTCCCTCTCCCTGCCTCACTCCCTCCCTCTCTCCCCCTCCCTCTCTCTCTCTCCTCCCTCTCCCTGCCTCACTCCCTCCCTCTCTCCTCCCTCTCCCTCTCTCCTCTCTCCATCCTGAGGTGAATAATCCCGGTGAGCTCGGAGCGACAGTGGACCGGAGCCAGAGCCCAAACAAACCCCAGTCTGTGGCTCTGGATAAACAAACCAATTAGGAAGAAGCGGCCATGTTATTCCTCAGACAGCGGGATATTTGCTCGATGGAAAATAATCAATGTCTTTTTATTTACGAGCGAAAAGCAGAATCAAATCTAGCGCCCGGAGACGAAGCCAAAAGGAGAAGACTTATGACCGTGTTGCACATTGTGAGAGGAGAGTTTATGATTCATACAGACGCCTATAGTTTAGAATAAATCCTGCCAACTAATTGAATGGACTTACACTCGTTTATGTGAAAGAATAATGACTTAAAAACACTATGCTTCATTACTAGTGTCTTAAAAATGTAAACACACAGAGCTATTTAATCTAAAACTATTTATCAGCAGTTTACATATTATCCTTGCTCACCTAATGCATTTTAGACTCTTAGCTTAGAAGTGCTTTTCACAGCTTTCAGAGGCCAGAGTGGGCTGTGTCGGTATCCTAACAGATGCCAACTGAATGCTAACGACATAAACAAACATGCTTCCTGGATTTTAGTGAACTCATTTTCACATTTGACAATATATCTGTGGGACTTTCAGCTCAGCAGAACATACTTATGCTTCGTTGGAGGAATTCATATTAGACAAAAAGATTGGGGATTTGCCAGAAAATTAGATTTTTTGCTTTGATGTTACTGCAATTCAAACAAATGTTTATTGCTAATAAAGGTACTAAATCCATTTGAGTCTCTATTTAGATGAAAATTAGTTTGCAATGTCTCGTCGGAGATGCTCAGTAGCATTAGCATCAAACGCCACACCTGCTGATAACATGTCTACGGACAAAGTTCCCATAAAAGCTATCCCATACAGTCACCTTATTCTGCCTCGCCCACTTTTATCGGCAACATACATCCGGTTCTTCCTAGCTGCTGTAGCTCATTTAAAGACAGGCTAACATGTTAGCTACCTTAACTGAGTTAAACAGCGTTGCCCAGAAACGTGGGTGAGGCGCAATAAGGTGAATAGCAAGCATATTTAACTTAAAATGGGCCCTTCGCACCAGTCGATTTGTATCGCTGACATTTTCTAAATATTATAAAATCCTATTTTATCACTTGTTTGCTAAAGTGCTAATTCTGGTTTAGCTCTATAGTTAAAACCTGGTTTGGTTTTATTCCAGCTTTTGTTTGTTTGTGGTTCTTTTTTTGTTGTTGTTTTGTGAGAAATTCAGTTGATGTGGCAACTCATATGACCAGAGGACTTTGTAAAATTCAGACCTAAAGAAAATGTATTTGCCCTGATCTGTAAGAACTGAGAATGATCAGAGATACATCATATATTTTCTATTTTTTGCCAGCCAGCCCCATTATGCAGAAGGATCTGAAATCATAGACAGAGCCAACGATTTCATTGTCCAAAGTTAGGACGATCCAATCACAAACTGCCCCCCTCCCCTGCAAAACATTCAAGATGGCGGACGTAGCTGATAGATTATTGTTTTCGGCTTTAGCTTCGGTTTTGAACAATTAGGAACATACCAATCAAACCGGAGCAGTAAACTGTGTTGGGAGCCTTCATAGGTCAATGCTCCATTGAAAAAATCCTTGTGCTACATATTTACAATAACACTCGGTTTAGCGCGTCGCTGTTTCAGTGGAATTTCCGTGTTTTCTGTGATTGGTTAACTCAGCATTCAGAAAGCCCGCCCTCGATATTGAAACCCAGCGCTCTGATCCCAGACCCTCACGTCTTTGTAAAGTGTCTGTCAAAGTGTGTAGGGACTGGCTGGTCACGCAAATATTTTGATAGGTTGAAACACATCATCCACATTAGTCAGAGATGTAGAAGGCCAACGATAAATGATAATCACCATATTTGATTTTAGTGAAATGTGAAAAACACATTAGTTTGAGATCCCAAGGTTTTCCTCATTTAATCCTAGGGTACTTGATTATCACACTGCTGAACAGGAAGTATACCTTTAAATGTGTACAACTACTTCTTACCTCTGACAGATCTTTCAGCACGTGGTTAATATCCAGTTGTATTCATTTTTGGCTGCATTTACTGCTTAAGAACGTTTCTTACAAACTGCAAAGTGAAACTGGAGTGGACCACCCAATCACAGCCAATCACACAAACTACTTTGGCTATCTATAAAAAATAAAAAAAAAACTTTGTTATTCATATTCAGACGAACCATAGCAGCTTGAATTTGTCACAAAGTGGTGCATTTACAATATACTTTTGATGCAAAAGAGGATTATTACCAACAAAAACGTCAACAAACTCAATAGCACATTTTTACAGCAAAAGTTTTGTGTGTTATTTTGAAAGTTGGTTTTATTCAAAGTTGAAGTCTTATTTCCATTTTGCTGGAATCATTGACAGCCCCGTCCCCTCGGCGTCTCTTCATGCAGTTAGCTTCAGGCTATTTACCCACTGCCAATTTCCAACTGTGAACGGCAACATCTCCTCAGATAAACGCCACAAAAACAAGTTTACATTCATGCGCCGAGTTTAGAAAGAAACTATCCGATAAACCAGAATTTAAGCCGCGAATAAAGCTAAATTATACAGCCCTGTCTGCCTGGAAGATGCATAATTTAATCATACTGGTGTACAAATAGGCTGTTAAGGCAAAATGGTTTTACAATGTATCTTAACTATATTTAGACGACACACAGAGTCTTCCTGGAAGCACTAAAAGTAATGCAGTTCATAATGTTGATATAGATCTACTATCTATTACAGGGACAAAGTAATGCTATAAAAACTATTAGGATCCTGCTGATAAGCCTTATTCTCTTGTATTTGAGAACATGCAGCGTTATAAAGCTGTATTTTCTTATGCGTGCAGAGCTGAACAAATGTGAGACAACAGAATTTTTGAAATATTAAGGGTGTCAAGCAAGTTTTTGTCATTTAGATCAGTGTTTCTCCAACATTGGTACTTCTGGTGACACTTATTTGTTGTATTTAGAGACAATTCTATTCACGTTTTAGTCTCTTTTGGGTCCTTATACTTTATCTTTGCCCTTGTCTATAGTTTACTATTGTCTTAGATCTGGTTTAGTCTGATTTTAAACCTTTTTGAGCTGCAATTTAGACCTAAAGTTTTAATCTGGTGGTTTGAGCAGGCTTGTATAGAGAGATTTTCGGTCGACGTCACTTTCCGCCCTACTGCGCATGCGTTATGCAGAAAGAGCTCCTCCATCTGTTTACATGGGGAAACTTCTTTGAATAAAACAACGAAACAGGACAACAGCTAGCTGTTTTATTCAGGTATGAACCGGTCTGACAGATGTCTGACACCTGAAGCTTGAGACAGATTTTTTTTCATCGTTTTTTCTCCTAAATGTAACTCGTAAGGGTCGTAGGGTCGAATTTCACAAATGTTGTTTTAGCAGCAGAACTTTTGTTTTCTCACAGTGATAAACTCTTGTAGTTAGCTGACAACGGAGCTTTTTCAACTTGCTTCTACTGTTAGTGTCTATGTGTGGAGGCTCTTTCTACAGGTCGGTGCGTGTGCATCGCCCGTGTTAATAAACAAACAATCCCCCTATAGTCACAAAATTGACTAATATTTGCGTTGGAAGGCCTCAGTGTGTTTGTTTACTTATTTACTCACTCACTCACTCACTCACTCACTCACTCACTTACTTGTTTGTTTCCATAGAAAAGATAAATATCCTTTAGTGATCATTTCACAATACAAAATAACATACAGTTATGATTATTAACCATGTTCCAAAGCATGGTTTTAACCCTTCAGTCGCTAGAGTTTTTCAGTTCAGATACATTTCTGGAAGTCTTGAAACCTTCACATAGAGAATAAAAAATTATATTTTACGGCCCAAACAGACCACACGCGTGAGCGAGAGGCACGCGTCCGCAACTTGCTCATAACTGTATTGATTGACATCATGGGCTGGTCAGGTCAGATGCGTGAGTTTTTGAAAGGAAAAAAAGAAGTGTAAAATCACTCTCAATCCGAGTCAGTTTCCCCTCTTGATGTCTCATCAGTGTGTGATGGGCTAGTGCTGCTGTAATCTTCAAAATGCATCAATACAGACACATTTTCTGTGCACTTTGATTGTTAACCACTTCACTGCGCGAGTCTTGAGCGGGGAAAAAACGCTTGGAGTGTGTTTTAGGTTGACGAGTGGCTTAGGCTGCTGGGCGTTTTGGCGTGCTGTGTGCAAGATCTGACCCACAGAAGTAGGCGCGTAAGTGAAACGAGCCTGGTGCCTGCCTGTGTGAGGGACTTCGCTTGCTGTTCCAGTCCAAAATCTTCGTATACCGCTGGTACAAAGTTGCGTTTGGTATTTTTCAAGCTTCTAAAAGTTATCAAAAACATAGACTCTAAAGTCTGAATACAGAGGCTGAAAAGGCTTGGTGCTTAAAGGGTTACCTTTCCAATCCGTGTAGTTGACTTTTTAGCTTCTAAAAGTACTACAGTGCCCCTTTAAACTTGTGATTCATTTTGAAAGTGTATGGGACAATTTATTAGTTGGAAAACCATGTAAAACCATGAGCAAAACTATGTTGACCTGAAACTTGATCATTTGCTCAGTTTGCACTAAGAATATAAAAAAAAAATACTCAGAACAGTAGAAAATGCTATTTAAACACCATATACACATTTTAGAGTTTAGATTCACTTTAAATCTGCTAGCCGTTAGCTTAAGTTGTGGTTTAATTTGCTAATTTTATCTCCAATATTACTGTAAAGGTTTGTAAACTCAACAATGACTTGTAACAAGGTTCTGATCTTTAACCTCTGCTAAATGTGGTTAATAAGTTTGCACCAGTGGCACTCTGGATTATATATAGTGCGTTTTTTGGTTTGTTTTTTTTTGAGAATCACCATGGGCTAGCTTAGATGCTTTGTGACTTATAGCATACGATTGAAACTGCAAGTCTACTAGTTTATCTATGGTTTAAACTGTCTGCAAAATGTAGCATGCAAATGTCAAGAGAATCCTGTTAATCGCACTTTTTCCCCTGAATCACCAATGACACATCACTTTGTCATTGTTTTTCCAGGAAGTCCACTTTGATGGCACTTCCTGTCTCCATTATCCCCCGGCGCACGTGTCCATACAGTATAAAATTGACTGTACTTCCTGTGCATCGCCATGGAGACACTTCGGATCACTCTGAAAGCCTGCGTAAACGGATTACACTGCTCTTATGTGCTGCTTTTGAAACGACTGGCCTTTATTGAGCCGCGGTGACTCAGTTGAAGCTAATGATGACATTGAGCGGAGAGCGGCTTCTTGTCGGCGGGACATTTGCATTCAGGTGCTTCAAACGTTATCGATTTTAACCTCGGGTATTGACGTGTTTTTCCTGTAAAAGTCAGACTTGATCGCGGTTTGTGTTGTGCAGATAATGACACATCTTCCCCCCCTCAGGCCCTGTCCTCTTACGGGACAATGACACTCACATCACTCACAGCGTCGTTACCGTAAGACAGAGGTGTTTATTAGCATTTTTGGCGCTGATTTTTTCATCTGAGAAGCATTTGTTTGGCAGAAATGATCCAACTGCAGAGCGACAGTTGGAGATTTAGGACATATTTACGGTAGCATAGCAAATAATTTACTCATAAAACAAGCTAAAACTATTCATTTAAGCAGAGAAAGGTAGGAAGTTGAACTGTGTGATCCTAAAGTCTGTGTCAGAGAGAAATGCTAGAGAAACAGAGGTGCTGTTGACTCTCATTCATTTTGCTACTTACTGCTGACATTAAGAATGCTGTGATGTCATCTGCATAACCTCTATTTAAATCGACCCGTAACCAATATTTCAGATAATTAAAAAAATACAATATTTGTTCTTCTTTACTGGTTTGATTCTGGGTTAGTCTTAGTATCTCGTCTCATGTTAGTTCAGTGTCCAAATGTCTTTTATA
This sequence comes from Mugilogobius chulae, assembly GCA_038363315.1. Taxonomy (NCBI): domain Eukaryota; kingdom Metazoa; phylum Chordata; class Actinopteri; order Gobiiformes; family Gobiidae; genus Mugilogobius; species Mugilogobius chulae. The sequence continues at coordinate 20,841,369 of CM076401.1, read as the reverse complement.
GTTTATTTTTTTTATATATTTTTAATCAAATAAAAGTTACAGTCGAAGAATAGTAAGGGCAAGTAGAGCTTTATTGTTAAAAACGTGTATATGCAAACATAACTGCATATATATATATATATATATATATATATATATATATATATATATATATATATATATATATATATGTATATATATGTATAAATATCTTTAAATAGTGTAATGGTTTTTGCTACGGCTGGACAATATCCTATTTTATATCATAGCATGTAATTAATGTGGAAAAGTGATAGAGAGTATCGAGATATAATTGTGGTTTTTCTCTTTGTTGTGAGAAAGTCTGACAAAAATTGTGACTAAATTGCCAAGTTGCCAGATTGTGCCATGACATTTTTAGCACAATTTTTATCATTAATAAAAAAGACTTTTAAGACATGAAAATAAGCTAAATGTGTATATTTTTGTCGTTAGTGGGTATATTTCTGTGGATGAACCTGGAAAAAAATGATCTTAATTATCAAAATTCACAAGCTTTCAAAAAAAACAACAACAATTTTTTGTCGAGTTGCTTTAAAACATAATATATTAACACAAGCTTTAGCTATATCATCAATTTTATTGTTATCTTAAATAATGTCCTGCTCTAGTTTTTGCCATAAAATTTTTTATATTTTTTTAGGTGGTAAGTGAGAACAGGGCTTTTCTGAGCACTCAATCATCAGCTGCAGGACAATATAAGATTACACATGCATGAGTAAACTAATATTGAGAGAAGGCAAGTATAACAAGGTTAAAAGCTTACTTTACAAAATAAGTCTGCTTTGATCGTTACATCTTCAAAATGGTTTCTCGTCACTTCCCACCGAAAAATCTGTCCCTGGAGAAAATAAAGTTGAACATTTCTGCTGCCAGCGGTGACAATTACTGGTGTTGTAACGCGGTATGTCCGTCACGCTGCGTTTGAGACTAATCAGACATTTTCCTCTCACTTAAACTGTGACAGATCAGCTTAGAACTACGGCTCAAATTGTAGCCAATACATCCTCCATCTCAGACATCTTCACCTGTGATAAACTGGAATGAAGCAAATGCTCATCTTGCCTTATTATTTATTAGATTTATTGTTTCATATTGACTGTATCAGACATTGGCTAAGAGATTGCATTGACATATGTAAAAAAAAAAAAAAAAATACATAATATGATAAAAAGATAAGTTTTTGAAGATGTCTATGTCAACTTTACATGGTAGTTTTACTGTTAACAAATATTTTAACTGAATTTTGCTACAACACACAAAAATTAGATTGTGTTTTTGTCTTTTGAATCATTTTTTTTCTTTTGTTCAGTTGCGAATATATAAAAAAGTATTTCCTGTTGCACTGGGTAATCAAGCAGTTTAAACAAGGTTCTGTAAAAGTTTACTATATGCATTTGATTGTGGCTAATGTAACTTTCTTGCAAACTGAATGTTACACCAGCTGCAGTCAACTGTGGTCCGGATTTTATCCAAAGCCGTGTGAAATCACCTGGTTTCCTACAAGAATACTTGTTGAATGATTTGAAAACCACTTCAGACCGTGTTCTCATGGATTGCGTGTATATACCACATCATGACAAGTTGCATGTCATGATGACGTTTTTGTCTTTTTTTAAAATTGCATGTTTATTGCACGCCCATGTTTTTGGCGTGGTATAGACATGCGATTTGGTTGAGGACAAACAGGAGGTTTAATTAGGGGTTAACAGCTACACTGTAAACCCGAAAAGTTGTGATTACTAAAGTTTGTTAAGGAAACCGGTTCCACGAAACAAGATTAGTTTTGTAAATATCATGAACTAAACAGCATTAGTTCACCTGACGTAGATGAATATTAGTCTCTGCTTTTACTTATTAGTTCATTTAACTCATCTCCAAACCCCTTTTATGTCATCTGTACTGATCATCTTAAGTACAAACAATGAAACTAATCTTGTTATCACGACTAATGCTTATATTGGCTATATGGTTTGTATTTTTTAAATTAATTGAATTTCTACTTTTTAAACTGTAAAAAAGAGACAATGATTTCTTTTTAGCACATTTATTTTTTTTACAAAACATTTAGAAAGAGAGATGAGTCAGTTTTTTTTACATTAAGTCTTGACAGCTGTCTTTGATTCTTGTTCGTCTCTTTCAACATACACAGTATTTGATCCTGCCCAGTGACATGCAGGCAGCCAATCAGGAGGGGCTCATGTGACAAAGTGTATCCTGAAAAAAAAAGAGAAAACACAGAAAAACACAAATTACTTTTCAAAAATAGTCTAATCGGAGCATTGTTTATGAGGTGAAATATGAATAAATACTTACAATGAAGGATCATTTAGTGACCAGGGAGACTTTGAGTCATGACATTCTTGAATCTCTTAAACCTGTAAAGAGAAATACTATTCAACTGTCAGGTTTTTTTAACAAACCTTTTTATATAATGTGATCAAACACTTTCATGATCATAGTGAGCAGACACACCTTTGTCTGTGGTGACAGTCCAGTGACTCACATGTTTATGAACAGACACCTAAAACACATAACAAAATATGAATATATGATTTAAATAAACATGTCTGAGTCATGACCAGAGAGAAAACCTTTACCTGATGCTGTAGTTTCACTGGGTCTTCATCTTGTGCACTGCAGAAAGCACCTGGACAACAGAACATTTAACACATTTAATTCAAAATGCACAAGCTTAGTTTGCTACGTTTTTCAGCTAAACTCATTTTTAAGTTGAAAGTGAGAACATGTCAGCAGCATAATGACCAAATGATAAGAATAAAAACATGTTTTACCTGAACTGTACTGTCTATTTGACATTAAAAACTATATTTTTTGTAATTTTGTCTAATCTAGTAGGAAGTCTGAGGTCATTAGGACATGTCTGGACTAAACCCAAGAGGAGATTGTATCTATCTGACATTCAAAGTAGATAATCTTGTACACAGTATTGAACATAAGCATTACAAAGAAATAAATTCAAGTCTTAACTGTTAAATAAGTGCAAATGAAGAGAAAACTCACCAGCAGCAGCAGCTTTCTCTGTCTGAGCAGCAGAGCAGACTGTTCAGAACTGTTACAGTTTGAATTTGAAAACAGGAAGCTCCTCCTTCAGAAGCTCCTCCCTCTGACTGAAACATATCATGTTTAGTTGTCTTTACTAATGGTTACTTCAACATTACTAATTGAGGTGAAAACTAGTTCAAACTAGTTCAAACTGTGTATCTTGTTTAGTAATGATGCAAAGCAAAACAATAATGGCAATCACAACAAAAAATATAAGCTAAAACATTATCCGGGTTTACAGTGTAAGTTTAGGTCTGAAGCTAGAAAAATGGGAAGTTTAGGTCTGTGCCTCGAATTTGGTCAAAGTTAGGATAAGGATTGTGTTAGTTTTTTATGAATAATAACATGTCTTTACATCCACCATTGAATCTGTGAGAACAGGCTGGGTCTCTGGGGAAAATAGACTTACGGATCCTTCCCCAAACCTGTGTGACTCCTGTACCCGCATTTACACTCCTCAGAGGTCAGTGTACTCAGGCTTCATTGGTATTAAGCACTTTTCAGGTTCTGCAGGACTTGCACTCAACTTGCACTCAATGAACACCCAGGGTAACCGCAGCTAGATCAGAAATAGACACGGTGAGAACATGCAAACTCCCTCCAGAGAGACTGTGAGATGTTGATTTGGTCGTGAGGAATCAAACTCACTTTCTCCTGATCATAAAGCCAGACCTTTAACCACTCTGCTGCTGTATTTGAAAATCATTCATAAAGTTATGTGAGCTAAAACACTTCAGATTTATTCCCTCACAGAGCTGTTTTTCATTTTTCAAACCCAACGCACTGAAAAGGTAATTGAATTATGCCCCATTTGGTTTACACAAGACTGGATCAGAGGTAAATTGATTGGGAAAGCTTTGGTCTTAAGAGCTGATTAATTAGGATTGTGCTACAGCGAGCCGTGAGATTACTCCGTTAATGCTCCAGAGTCAATCCACATTCACATTTTAAGTGGAGGAGAGATTTGTTTATTTTGCTAACAACCCATTTAATCTGCACTTTTATCTCAAGCTGGTTTAGATGTATCTGTTTTGGTGATTAGAAATATTTGCTCTGATACTGAGATGGGTTTATCAAATTACAAGACACACTCATTTCTTTCTCGTGCCTCATTAAAGCCTGCTGTGCACACTAGAGGAGTTTAAGATCGTTTGTGATTTTTAGACGCATCAAAAACAGAACAGGCCACAAACATGAGGACATTTACAATAATTATTTGTCTCACAGACAGTTTTAGCATTGTACATTAACCAGACACGAGAGCAGAGAGCGGAGAATAGTGCGTACGTCATGTAATCGGGCGCGTTTTTGAGTGTCTTCTTTCACGGTTATAAAAGTGAAACAACAACAACAATGATAAAACGTCAGTGTATTGAACCAGGTTTATAAAGGTTACAGGAGAGTGGAGGGTCATTAGAAGTAAGGAGCTGTTGCTACTGTTAGCATTGTTAGATATATTTGGAAAAATTGGATCACTTTATTCATCTCCATGTCTTCGTATTTATATTTGACACAGTATATTTCCTTAAGTCCACATTTGCAGTTGCATAGGGCTGCAACTAACGAGTATTTTGGTAATCCATTAGTTGAGCGACTATTCTATCAACTAATCGATTAGGGTAGTTGTTTAGAAAGCAAAGGGCACTTTAATGAGGTGACATGTAGATTTAGGGTTGTGGAAAATCTACATGTCACCTCATTACCTACAAAATCTACATGTCACCACACTAAACAACAACAACAACTAATCAATACTTAAAAAATTAACGTTAACGGGACAAAATGTGATACTTTGCATGTTCTTCCCGTGTCTGCAAAGATTTCCTCCAGGTACTCTGGTTTCCCTCAACACTAAAAACATGTCTATTAATGCCTACCCTCTCTCCTCCCCTAGGACCCCTCTGCAAAAGAGATTCTGAAACTCAGTGGGACTTTCCTGGTTAAATAAAGGTCAATAAAAACAACAACAATCAAGAATCTAGTCTATTCTTTAGTAGTAAAACTGAGTTTGAAATTTAACATCATGACAACATTATAGGCTCAGACAACTAGTTTTACTTTAAAAACACTACATTTACACAATTTTCAGGTAATTTGTTCACTCTGAGGCTTTTGCACAGCTCATGGATGTTTGGAACAAATACATAGACCAGTTAACGATTATTCAATTTCTCTAAATAGTTGGCAATAATTTCAATAATTGATTTGCTGCGATTAATCGATTAACTTGCTGCAGGTGTACAGTTGTAGTTGTTGAGCAGTGAGTGATAAAACTGTTGTTCTGATACACTCTCAATGTTCACTTTCCCCCACGAAGGTCTGTTAGTGGGCGTGGCCTCTGACTGTATCTATATCTTTGACAGCTTCACTGCAACTCACTGTCCCCTGCACGCTCCTATCTCTGCCAGGTTAAAACAATGATTCCTCTGTCTCTTTTGGTAATAAGAAGTGTCACTCATTACATTAGCTGGCTCTTGTCACGGCGCCACTAGAGAAGAAAGCCCTGATCTCCCTGTAAAACGTCTGCCTCCCTGCGGTGTTTTTAGCCCGCTGATATAACTTATCACTCACACTCCTCTCTCGCGCTGAGGGCCTGTGCAGACACGAGAGCTCTCCCGGGCCTAATGGGGTAAAATTGCGTGCTCATTTCAGCGATGCCTGCATGCTTCCTAATGAGACAGATAAGACCCCCAATTACGGAGCAAATCCCACTGTCTGATCGGCATTAGGAGCCACTCGCTAACACGCCGGGATCGAGGTGTAACCGCGTTTAATACTCCGGGATGGAACGCGGACATAAATTCTCTGCAGATTTGAGGTCAATTGAATTTGAAGCTCACGATGAGAGGAATTTATAGAGTTGTGCTAGAATGTGATGTTATATAGTCTGTTTAAGGAGCAGTTTAGTGGTGAAAAGATAGTTTCACTTTGTTAAATGGTACAGTTTGAGTTATTTATGAGATGTTGGCAAGGAAATGTATGATATTTTAAGAACTGTCTGAAGTTTTGGTTCTGCATTGACTTTTGCTCGGCTCTGTAGAGTTCATACATGTCAAAGAGTCTGCAGTACTTCTGTTTTTTGCATTTGTATTCAAGAAAAGCAAGTACATGTTGTTCAAATAAGCTTCATGCAGTGGTGCCATTATTCAACTTCCATACAGTACATAATTTCTCCTTATCCTAAGCTTTCGCAGAGTTACATACACCTAACCACTTTCTTATGATTTCAGAGGCAACCTAAAGTACTCTATGTGATTTTAAATACACAGTCACTTTACAAACAGAGCTGTTTAACTTGGCAGTGCTGGAAGAGTAAAGAAGGAGCAGTGTGATGGATTGACATGAGGTGTTTGTGATCAGAACATAAAAAATAATTGATGATGATGTTGCATAAACTAAAAATGTCATTGACAGTGAGCAAACAACTTTTACTATGTTGATATGCCTTGTTTGTACTAAAATATACTTAAAAAATGTTTGCTATGTTGACGCCATATACACATTTAGCATCTGGAGCACCTGTCAGACTCAGTCAGAATTGTACTTGGAGGATTTGACGTTTGGTCAGGCCCATCGACAGAAATTTGGGTGCTCAGGGCAAGGGTGTCCCAAATGGGCCTCTTACAATATAAATTAATACAATGTTGACTCACCTATGCTGCATGTTTTGAGGGAAACCGGAATGCCCGAGGAAATCCACCCAGATACGTGGAGAAACATGCAAACACCACACAGAAAGACAATCTCTCTGAAGAAACAGTTTACAACAAAATATCAAAAACATACAATAAGCATGTTTTCATGTCTTTTTTTTTTACCTCAATATGTTAAGAAAAGCCAAAACATAAAATAACCACAAATTTTGGTTGAAGCCAGGTGGCGACATTCTTGTGTCCACAGTGTTTTTTCTACCAAGTTTTTACGTATAATTCCACTCACTTCCACTTATTTTCATCATTTGCCCATTGTACTTGAAGAGCATCTATCTACCAACATTTTTTGTCTATGTTGCCTCCAGAGCACTCATCTGCATCCACCTAAGACTGATCAACAAAAAAAACATAGATGATAAATGATATTTAATTGTATACCTTAACCTAGGCCCTGTCCTAAACTTACCCATTTTACTAACTTGTAGCATAAGCTTACCTGTTAAACCCAAAGAAAATGTCGCCACTGGCATTGACCAAAATTTTGTTTTTGTAAATTTGACTTAAGGCTTACGTTTTTAGCTTTCGTTGTATATCTATGTTTTCTTCGGAGACTCTCAATATTAAAACTACTGTTGAGACTCTAGAGATTATATTTAATAAAACATCAACAAAGCAAATGGACCTGTAAGAATAATTTTGATACCACCTAGAAAGTAGTATATTTTACTAAAAATGTCATTATATAAAACCTTGACAAAAATACGTATTAGCATTTTCTGTTTATTGTGGTATCAAAATTGATTATATTCCTTAGTACAACAATACAAGCTCCTGCACTCAGCATTAGGGCCTTGGAAGTATCATCTCTGTGTGGGAAAAGTTGATGTATACAAACATCCAGTATTAGCAGGTTAAGATCCTTATCAGGTTCTTGTTTGTAAACGACATAAACATCTTTACTCTCTACGTTTTTCTGTATCTTTCCAAAACAGTCGTCCTGTATGCCCTTGTAATTGTCCCGTGGCATGACGAGACCTACTTAACAACATCTCCATTTGTAACTCCTGCCTCCAAAATACTGATAACAGATGTTGGACGTTTGATCTGGTGAACCTCCTGCGGTTAGAAGGTGAAGGAACGCTGACTCACCGCACATAATGACAAACGATAGGACAGCCCTGCCAGCCAATCACGGTCATTTACAGTCAATTAGACGCGCGTTAATTACTGTACAGTTTCCATGATGTCAGCTGTGAACGAGTCTCAACTTTCCGCCGAGCCCCGAACGCGTCGCCAAGAATAAACAAACAGACTACACCCAGTTTACATTACAGTTTCTGCAGCGTGTGAAGCTCGTGTGAGGACAGGAAAACAGCAAGAGCAGCAAGTGTAAAGAAGGTTTTTTATACTTCACAAGATGCATTCAGACAGGATAAGTCTTTTTATATATGCTTCAGACAGTCTTGTATTGGCATTTTTCTTTTTATGCATAGTAACAAAGATGGGTAATAATGATTTTTGATGTAATAGCTCGGGATCCTGGCATGGCACACAAGTAGTGGTTGACTTATATAAAATGCAAAATAGTGACATTAGTAGGGGTGTAACGGTACGCTGGAATCATATTCGGTTTGGTTTTCAGTTTAAGTTTTTTTTTTTTTTTTCGTTTTTGTAAAAGAAAATTCTAGGTTGTTGGTAATTTTTTGGGTCAACCTTCATTCAGATTTTTTTTTTTTTTTTTTTTTTTTTTTTTTTTTTTTTTTTTTTTTTTTTTTTTCAGTTATGTTGTTTAAAAGAAAGGAAAAAAAAAAAAAAAAAAAAAACAATAAAACTTGTACATATTTGTAGGTTTTTTGGAGCCTTTGAGACGGTTCCGTTTGATCCACGTAGATCTATCGAGCGGACGTGTAATGTAGAGATGAATTTTTTCACAAGGAGCGTTGATTGTGCAGGGTTTTACTTACAAAGTGGCTGTGACTGTTGCTGCAGGTGAATGCGATGCGGCGACAGCGGTTTTTTTCCTGCGATGATTCCGTGTTTACGTGCATTTAGTCATGTAAATCTATCAGAAATATTCACGTGGCACCAAGATGAAAACCCAAAGAAGAAGGTATTAAAACTCCAAAATATAAGCTATCGCGTGATAGTGTTCTTGTAGAAACTTGCCGTATGTGAACCGGCCGCGCAAATCACATTTATTTACATAAAAAATGATAATGAAACAATACACACGTGCACCGAACCGAACGTGCTGCACCGAAACGATTCTCTACGTCCATGTGTACCAAAATTGTGGTTGAAACGGATAAATCTAACCTGCCCCAGCCCTAAATTTACCCATTTTAGCAACTTGAAGCCCAAACCTGTTAAACCCAAAGAAAATGTCGCTACGTGATTATTTTGCATACATGGTTAGTTTAGTTTTGTCTTTTCATAACATATTAACGTAAAAAAAAAGTATGAAAACGTGCTCATTGTATGTTTTTGAAATTGTGTTGAATTATTTATTTATTCATTTGATTATTTATTCATTCATTTATTTATTTATTCATTTAGCATCCCTGATAGCACAATGACAAGATGATGTCAATACAACAGAATATTCAATGAAATTGGTGTCTGATTATTTTTCTGGCCAAATAGACTAAATGCACCCATAATAATCAGAGGATGTGGCTTTGATATTGTGTTTTAAAATAAACTGTAAAACTGTCTTCCCATTAGACAGAGCACATTTTGAATCTGAAGATGTTGTTGATGCCTTAATTGAAATAGTGTCCGTAGTGTGTGACTTATCTGAATAAAGAGGAAATAAATAAGAGAACATGGCGATCTTTGTGCCGAGAGGATTTGAGTCGTACCTGCAGATTCACAAGAAGAGGTTTTATTCTGGCTCATTCCATTCCTCAGATCCAACAGACTATTTTTAGTCTCGCACAGGTGTGGAGGAGAGAGAGAGGGATTCAGTTGTGTTTGGACAGCTCCGCCACTGAGATGGAAGAGGGAGAGAGAGAGAGAGAGGGGGGGGGGGGGGGGGGAGGAGAGAGAGAGAGAGAGAAGGAGAGAGAGGAGGGAGAGGGATTCAGTTTGTTTGGACAGCTCTGCCACCGAGATGGAGAGAGAGAGGAGGAGACAAAGAGAGAAAGGGAGAGAGAAAGAGGGAAGAGAGAGGAGGATAGAGGGGGGTAGGAGGGTGAGTGAGGGAGAGAGGGGAGAGAGAGGGAGAGATAGAGAGTCAGATGAGAGAGCGAGACAGAGAGAGGAGAGAGAGATAAAGATAACGGGCAAGAGAAAGAGAGAGGTAAGAGAGGAGAGAGAGATAAGGGGAAGAGAGAAGGTAGAGAGGAGAGAGAGAGAGTAGAAATAGAGGAAAGAGAGGAGTGTAAAAAGAGAGCTGAGAGATGGAGAGAAGAAGAGAGAGGAGGTAAGAGAGAGAGAGGTGATAGAGGTAGAGAGAGGGAAAGAGAGGAGAGATGAGAAAGCACAAGCAGGGGAGGGCAAAAGTAATGCATAGAAGGAGAGAGTGTGGATGAATGTAGAAAAATGTAAGTGGAGGAAAGAAAGATGAAGAGTGACAGAGACAGAGAGATAAGAGAAAGAAAGAGAGAACAAAAAAGGGCAAAGGACAGACTAAAAGTGCAGAGAGAGAGAGAGAGAAAGAGGGAATCCATTGGTCCTCATTCAGGCCTATTACCTGTAACACCAGTATCAGCTCTCCATCATGGCCGCTCTGTTCACTCACACATCACATCACAAAACCAACGCCAAAAAAACCAACATGGCTGACCCTCACCACACACAACACACACAGCTAAATCACATCGCACGCTCAGAGGCGGAGGAGAGGCTGTATCTAATCTAATCTGTCCATCTCCTTCATTCGTCACACAGACATGGCAACACCAAACTGGACATTCACAGGAACAAGACGTGTGCCACCGAGGTCGGCTCAGACTCAGTATTCTGGTTTGTTTGTCATAAGACTGTGTAATTACTTTAAATCAAATCGAAATTGATTTTTGATCAAATGCAATTAGCAAACTTTTTTGTTTTTGTGTTTCTGTGCAAGGAGAAAATTATGGAATAATAATTTATGGAAACACTTAAAGAATGCTCTACGAGAGGTTATGCAGTGACATGACAGCATTCTAAATGTTTCTCTGAATGAGAAAGCACATTTTCTTTTGTAAGAGTTGAATAAACAGCTAAAACAGGAAAAATAAACTAAGTTTGATAACAAATTCAACCCACAACAAGTCTACTGAGCACTGGGTTTGTAACTGACACGTAAAAAGAGAAAATCAAGTCAACAGTTGTAGTAAAGCAGATAAACAACAAGACTTAAGCTTCTCACATTTATCAGACATTTAAATCACACACAGTTCAACTTATTACCTTTTTCTTCTTAAAAAAAAGATGTTTCTGAGTCCGTTTGTTGCAGTTAAAATGTCCTAAATGTTTAATCTAAAACTTTTTATGCCTATTAGCCCTTGTCATTGGTCAATAATTGGCAGTGACATTGTTTTTCCCAGTTTTTTTAGTTTTGCAGTGTGAAAGTTTGTGTAAAACTTACACTCTAAACATCCATAAAATTGTCATATTTTCATCTTCTTTCCTACTTTAAAAACTCTGATTCATAGAGCTCCTTCCTCTTGACACATACATACCAAATATAATAATATGTAATACTGAGTGTAGTATTTCAAATTGTTTCAACCCTTATTAGTCCAGTAAATATACAAAACACCATTGTACAGCTGATGAAAAATCTAAAAAATGTAAAGAACTTTGACCCTCACTTTCATCACCTTTGGCCTAAACCAGAACAATTACAACACTGCACACCCAATACTTCAAACCCACACAACAACAACAGTAGTAGTCTTCTTATTATCTGGGGCCTGATTTGTCTGCGATTAGCGCCTTTACACACTCCCTGTTCTTACTCCAACTCATAAATAGATTACAGACTCTTGTTGCATCTGCGTCGGATTAATCCCCAATTAACGTGCGTGTGATGTTTTACTGTTGTGACACGAGCCTTCATAAACTTAACCAGCCCACTTCTCCTCCGGCGTCTGTTGTGGTTAACCGTTATCGTCTCGCCAGCCGCCGATAAATCTGCATAAACTGATCCGACCGGTCCCACAAGGGGGGAGCGTGTGTGAGAGAGGAGGATCACTTACAGACATGTACAGGGCTTTGTCGCTGGATTAATAGGACTTCATGTCAAATTATAGTTTTATGTCTGTCAAGCTGCAATGTGGGAGGAGATACAGTTTAAAGATCTGACGTTGACATTTTATGAAAGGTTGACCACGCTTCCTTGCCAAGCCTCATTTTAAACAATATTCACAGCTCCACAAAAAACTTTGTGCAACTGGAATCATGACATGCTGTACATCAAGACCTAAAAGTGTTGTTATTCTACATTAATCCTTTCCATTTTAATAGTAATTTGAAATTCTTTGTTTTCATTGATTTCAGCATTTGACGAGAAACTTATAACGTACTTTTTCTAAATCAAACTTCATGTCAGTTTTTTCCCCTGTTTAACTTTTGGAGAAAGAATATGAGCTACTACAATAAAATAATGTCTTTATATGATTAAAGCAATGAAGACGAGTGTCTTTTTCATCTTTAAACCAACAACGAGAAGGCAGATAGAGCAGCAGTTTTCTACTTTCTGATGCTGATTTGTAGATTTATCCTCTTTTATGGGGCATAGATTATATTGAACAATCCAAACATGAAGAAATACAGTAGTTTACCAAAAGAGTGACCACTTTTGGATCGCTCATGGTTACCTTTTGTATCCTTTTCGTCATTGGAGTGAAAGAGTTAAAATATCACAAAACAGAACATTTTTATTGATCACAGCATTTTCAGTCGTGACGGTCATGACGAATACTTGAAGCTGATTGGTCGAAGTGATACAACAGCGAAAAAAGCCAAGAAATCGATTTTCTTTGTTCATTCTAGTAGAGAGAAAGGTACAGATATCTCTCCTGTACATAAAGCAAAAAACGTTCAAAAAAGCAAATTAAGCGAAAAATACTACATCCATCATCACCATGTTTGTTCCATTTTTTTTTGTCCAAACCCAATGCAGCACTGTGATTCGTCCACGACACAGTGGTTAACACAGCATATTAGAGGTCTGACCAGGTGGATTCTCAAGAGGTTGTGAATATATGGTGGGAAAATCTATCTGGTATAGTGAGGTTAGTGGAGGTCTTAAAGATATCTTACACATTTTTGGCTTCCTTCTATGGAGCGCAGGCTTCCCAGAAAGGAGATGGTCTCTTGGGTCGGTCTCAAATCTCTCTGGATGGAGTTTGCATGTTCTCCATGTCACCAGGAATTCTCTCTGAGTACTCTTCCAAAAACATGCATGTTCAGGGCAATTTCCCCTTGTGAATGAATGAGAGAGTGAATGGTTATTTGTCTCTAACCCTGTGATGAGTTCGCCACTGACCAGTGTTACCCGCCTAAGGCCCAAAGTCACTGGGATAGGCTCCTGTCACCCGCGATTCCAAACGAGAAAAAGCATTAGAAAATATCTAAATGAATAAATTAATGTTTTGCTCACATACTTAATGCACTATCGCTGGCTGTTCACTAGAATGTATTTTAAGAACTTTTCACAACTTTTAGAAGTGAATCGTGTCGGTATGCTAATGACATTTAGCCTCAATGCTAACCAAATTATAAGTGGACTTCCTGGATTTAAGTGGGGGTTTAGTGTCTTTAAAATAAGTGGAATTATTTGTGTTGGAAAGACACTTGTACGTTTTGTATGGAGCTGTCAATATCAATTTTAGATAATATCGTAAACATTGTCTTCAAGATATCCAAAAATTGATTATCGAATATATTGCGCATAGAAACGTCAACTAAAAACGCATTTTTTCACATTGCGGTTTGAGAAATATTTTGTATGAATATTGTCATCAAGATATGCCAAAAAAAAATGGAGAAAGTCATTTTTGTCAATATTGCACAGCCCTACGTTTTTGTTTCTGTTGTACCTGAGATTGAGTAATAATAATTTGATAATGTAAAACAAGTAATTTCCTAGTGTAATGTTCCAATTTGCAGCCAAGAAACAAAGATCTGAACATAAAACAAATCCCAAACGATGCTAAAATCCTCCTCTCTTTGAACTGTGATTGAGTAAAACAGTCATTTTAATCATCGTGAGAAAGACGGGAGGGGCGGCTCACATGTGGCCCACACATTTCAATCTTCAAAAGAGACAAGCGCAGACAAACTCAATATGTGCGAAGAGTCTAGCCCCCTCCTTTTCTCTCTCCCAGTGCCTCTCTTTTCTCTCCTCCTCACAAAGACTTCTGCAGGTCCTTTATCTGTCACGCTCGGAGCTCGCGGCTGTAAACAAGACGCTTTTGGACGGAATCAAAACCCAAATTTCAGCGCGGGAAACAGCAAACCGGGCGACGCCATCGACTGGATCAAGCGCATCAGCGACTGCAGAGTTCGCACTGGAGGAGAGACGCATGGCACGCTTCCAGTTTTCCAAGCATTTTGTGTTTCAGCGATTCAGAACACAGTTTACAGTGGTTCATATGTGTAAAGTGAGCAATAAGACGTCACAGACAAATGCAAGATAGTGTTAAAGTATGAACCGTGTAATCCACTTTATTGAGTTTAGCCATGTTATAGCGTTGTTCTTTCATCATTGCCTCCTTACTTCCTATTCACACTGTGTAATATTTACCAAGGAACGTCTGTAAACTTTAAATTACCCAGGACGTTTGAGTTTTTTTGCAGAGATTTGTACGAAGATAATCGAGGCCCGTAATTAGTTTATTTTACAGATTTGATGTCTTGATGTATGACGACAACCTTTTGCTTCATTCTTGACTGGAGCATTTCTTGTGTTTTGGGTTTGTCGATCAGAATGACATCCACATGATTAGATTTCTTATGAAGCAGTCGTTGTCTCTGTCTCTTTTAATCCATTGATAAAGTCTCTCCATCCAATTGTTGCAATGCTCTGTCCTAACTTCCCCAAACGCCTGATTTTTTTTTCACCAACCCAGTAATACCATACAGACCATTACTTTGCATTGGTAGCTATAGCAAAAGTTTATATTTAAAAGATCAAGGATTTGGGTAAGGTTAAGTTAATTTGGTACCTTTAGCTTTGAAACTTAGGCTGTTAAACCAAAAAAATCTCCTCACGAATTTCAAAAAAAGCAAATAATTTTAAAATGAGATTCTTACTTTTTTAAAGCCATAAATGCCTGATTAATCTATAATCCGGCTGCTAATGTTAGCTTGAAATATTGATAAATAGGTGTGGCGTTTTCTTTCTGTTGGCAAACATTTGTGAGATACATTCAAAAATATCAATATAAATAAAAGTTATTAACAGTACACTTGCAAAAATGGTCTAAAAGATGTAATTTTGGCCTGTGTAGTTGCACTAAAAGGCACAAAGTATGCAGAGGTACAAAGTGGGCAATAACAGGCGGCATAAATACAGTCGGCAACACGACATATTTGGGAGCCTTCCACAGGTGAAAGCATCTCATGCCTTATCATATTAAAGTGTGGGAAACTGTTTACCTCTTAAGACGTTTTCTGGTGTTTTTAAGTGTTTTTTAGCCCAATTAATGTAAGTCACGTCACAACCAGGTTTAAATGGAGATTACAGATGTGGCATTTTGTCAGAAAAGTAAGCAGAAAGTTTAAAAAAATATGCTGAAACACTCTAGGCGGCTAGCATCACATTAGCATTTAGCTCACAGCTACCGTTAGCATTGTTAGATGTATTTTTATTGATGGACAGTTGTTCACTTTATTTATCTCCATGTCTTCATGTCTATAGCTGTTTGACACAATATGTCTCCTTAAGTTCACATTTGCTGTTGTAGTTTTTGAGCAGTGACTGATAAATTTGTTGTTCTGATTCACTCTCAATGCTAGTTTCCCCCTCAGAAGTCCATTAGTGGGCGTGGCCTTTGATGCCGACCTGTAGCTACATTGGGGAAACTAAAGACGCTCCCCAAACACTGATCTTCTCGACCTTCACTGCTACGACAACAGGGTTGTATATTTCCTGATCATGGAATTTATTGAAGTTATTGAAGCGTTATTTTTTAAGCTTTTATTGTGAACTGGGCTGTTCTGAGCGCTCGAGCATCAGCTGTAGGACAATATAAGATTACTCAAATTTGCAGGAATCCTTCTTAATAAATCTTTGAGTAAACTGATGATGAAAGAAGGCTGTTATAACAAGGTTAAAAACTGACGAAAGACACTGTTATAACTGGTAGAAAAGACAATTCTGAATCCCAAACAGCCTTAAAAACGCTTGACTGACTTCATTTCAACCCAACAAACCCAAAAACACTTCTTCCTATTCACATGTTCCAAACCTCACGTCTCCTCCTCGCACGTTGCAGATAAGTCTTACTGTTTTGCTCCTTTACAATCCTTGTGGGTTTTGCCTGTTTTATCTTTTTCGCCCTCAAAGCATGTAGACGATAAAGCCGTAACAATATAAAGTGATAGTTGTATTTAGGCAGAACAACACCTGGGGCAGATTTCACAAAGACAGCTTCTTTTGTCCGTCTGCCAGCTCCAAAAACAAAGCCTTATATTTTCTCTCTCTTTTTGAACATGTTTCTCTTTGTGTCCTGGGTGAGTCATGTTCCTTCTATATTATTTATCTCCTTTTCTAACTCCTCAGCCTGATTTGAACCGTCTTAAAGAGATGTCGAGACTGTTTCGTTCCATTTTGGAGCGAACGTCCAAGTTGCAGAGTCGTTGGATTTAAGTGCGTCTGAATACATGTATTTCAGTTCATTTTGATTGTGTCCCCAGTTGCTCTTAAAAGTAGACACGGTTGAGATCTGACGCTGTTTTTGAAGGGAAATGGCAATATATTTAGGGGCGAGATCGAGTTGTAAGGTGATTTGTGTCTGTGTGTGACTTATTTTTCAGTTTATGTAGGTATTACCTTGTACCATGTTCCAAATTTGGTAGTATTAGGCCAAATCTTTTTGTCAGGACATATATTAAGTAAACATTGTGAAAAATTTGTTGCAGTGTCTAAAATTTGGTCAGTTGTTGCCTAATCGATTGCTGATCGAACATGACAATTACAACACAGGACCGAGTTAAAACATGAATTTGGTCATTTGTCTGGTCTGTGTTTGTGCGTGTTTGTGTTCAGCAGTCTGCACTGGGTTGTTCACTCCCCACCATTTGAGAAAAAAACTTCCGTCTGGGCAGCATCAACAAGGAAGAAAGGTAAATATTATGCATGTGAGGAGGTGAACTATGACCAGCGAGGCAAAGAAAAGGAGACTTTGCAGCTACAATAGAGAATAGACTGAAACACACAGTGCAGTCTGTGTAAAAGTAACTTCTTCATCAACCAGGGTAAATTTACTTAAATCTGTATAGAAGGCAATTTTATTTACATTATGTTACATCACCGTTACATTATGTAAAATATGATGCATTAATTCTCAGGTATCTTTGAATGTCCCTGCTCTGCACTTTCTAAACAACCTTTTGCTGCTGCTCAAATTATGTTTGTTGTGCTGATGTCAGACTGAGTCAAATGTTTACACTTGGGTACTAAGGGGGTATTTATTATTGTGGGTTGCACTTATGTTGAATGGATGCTCCAAACTGAATTTCGTTGTTCTTTTTGTGACAATGACAATAAATATTCTGAATCTGAATCTCTATTTATCAACACGGGGATGCGCTGGCAGTTGGATAGCAGAAAGAACTGCGGCTGATTGACACCAGCTGTAGCAGCAACACTAGCCAGCGCACATTTGTGAATTAAATTTGTCCTATGACTCCTACACGTTACAATCAGGTCTAAACCGGTATGACAGACGTCTGGCTTTCAGACCGGTTCAGACCTGAGAGTTCTGTTTTGTTGTTTTAGTCAAGAAAGTTTCCCCAGTCAACTATAGACGGACAGCGTCTCTTGACAGCGGGCGAACTCTTTTCACAGTGAGCCGCATTCTGAAACATACAGTATATCGAACGGCGGGTCATAAATATACATGGCTATACAGTGAATCATTCAAAATGTTCCATTTGACCTAATTTTAATGAACCACAACATTTTTAATAAGGCACTAAGCATTCATTTTAGGCTTATATAACATCAAAATGTTTGTTATTTTAACTACGATAGAAGAATTGCTGAAGTTTGACAATACAAACTACACTTTTTGTAATTTGGGCCAAGCAAGCAGGATGTCTGAGGGTCAAAAAAATATATGTCCAAGGGCCGCAGTTTGAACATGGCTGCTCTATATGATCAAACAATAGCGTTTCTCTTAGATTAAAAACATATATTCAGTTCAAAACGGGTTCATTATATAAATTATGTAATTTGTCAAGTCCATCCCACCATATCACACCAAATCCCCAAACCTGTCCCACTTTTAGGAGATTTTGAGGTTGTCACCCTAAACTTTTTCTTTGGCATAATAAAGGACTGGACACATTGAATGAATTACAGCGCCATCTAAGTAAATTATTTTGAAATAATCCAAACCAGTCTCAGATGCTTATGAGTTTGAGAACTTAAAAACAGTGCAGACGTCCTTACAGATTTACCTATGACACCACACATCTGGGAAATTCGGAACAGTGTTTTCTGAGGCTCAGAGGGGAAAGAATATTATTTCACAGACAGAACTCCAGCTGTGTTTTGGATGAAGAAGAAATGTAGGAAAACAATAACAAAAAACCTCTTAAAAAGTCAATTTTGCATAATGTCCATTAAATGTAACACATTTTAAAACAGTATTCCCAATATTCCCAATGTTTTCATCTATTTTGTGCTTAACCCTAGAGCACTATCGCTGGATGAATTTTACACGAGCAAATGTATTTACATGATTTTCAATATATTGCATTTTTCTGAGTGTCATGAGTCCCTGGGGAGCTTCATCATTGTTTTTGACTTCTATGAAGGTGTGAGTGTTTCCCTAAAGACCACTTTTTCCCATAGGCTTGCTTTCGGGTGATTTTCACCCGGCAAAAGTGATAGAGGGTAATGTACGTTTACTTTTTTTTTTTTTTTTTTTTTTTTTGCCAAAAGCTACATTATGTAGCTAGCTATTTATATGAATTATGAATGTATATCACAAAGTGGTGATTTCAAAGTGAATTCTTATGATGAAAACAATATTTTAATCAAGTGGTAATTTTTACACATGAAAAAATACCAATTTTTGTTCCTCTCTCCTGTAGCTGTTTGGTGTCCAGGAGTCTGTGCTTCACCAGGGAAGTCTCACATGTCTCAGGAATGGCTGGACCAAAGACCAATTTTCCTGTATTATTATTTTTATTTTTTGTTCTCAAAATCCAAATTTTTTCGTAATTTTCGAGCATGTTTGTAGGACCTTCCTTTATTTTCCATTTTGTTGCACATACCACAGTTAAAAATAAAAGAAAACCACCCTAATTTATCAAGTCTTGTCATATTTTGATCTTGTACTAAAGTACTTTTTGTTGGGTATATTATATCAGGTGAAAATTACCCGGCAAAAGTGATTGGTGTAACTTTTTATAGCGAAAGTGTTCTAGGGTTAAAAAAATAACTATGCATTAAAATTACTCTAAATGTCACCCTAAAATGTAGAAACAACACATTATGCCCTCACTTTGAAAGATTACAACACATTTTTCCCTAGGTTTAAGATAGTACTTGCAACGTAACAACTGATACACATACATATAATATATTTTTAGACATGTTCACATTATTGCCAACGTTCTGATACATTTCTTCATCCTTCTTGTCCCACTCGTTCCCTAATAAACAAGTGTATTACCATGGCATGCTTCCTGTGGTGGCGTTAATTCCCCACATCAATGCTTATTCTGCTCTCATTCATGTAAAGCGTCCGTGTGAAGCTGCTTATCATGTGGAGCCATTAACACAATGAGCGAGTCTGTCCCAGCGAGCTCGAACAATGCGCCGCCGCACACAGCTCGCATTGTAGCGCCGCTTCCTCTGAATCACGGCTAAATGACAAAAAGCTGCAAATGAGGCCTGATGGCTTCATAAAACGAGGAGTGTCAGAAAGTAAAAGCGTCTCCCAGGCGAAGCGACTCACAGCTTTGAACTTCTCCATTTAATCTGTCGACAAGAAGCAATCCTACATGTGAACAGGATTCATGTCTCAAATGTTCAGTTATTGAGTCTTTTTGATTGATTGATTGATTGATTGACTAATCGATAACTTTAGTTCCTGTTTTACTCCCGATTATGTTCAGAGTGCTTGTTCTTAGCTTGTTGTTAGCTTGACTATATTTTTTGTTTTAACTTTCAGAAACTACAATATTGTTGTCTGTCCTTGTTCCTTAGGTCGCCTCATATGAGATGAAATCTGTTAAGAAAGTTTCATAATGTTTTTGATAAAAACACATGAAATGTAGTGTTTTCCTTATTCACAAAAAATATAAATTTAACACTAATCTGAGTGACCTCAATGCTTCACTGCTCTGAGCTGTTCGATAAAGTTTATTAGCAGTTACATCTTTTTTTTTTCACAAATGTTGCACTAAATTTAAATTTAAATAAACATACTGTATTTAACAAGTAAAGTATAATTATAGCATTTATGTTGTTTGACCTCGTAGGTGTTGAGTTTGTGTTTTTCCTTTACAACATTCTGTTTTGTCTACCTAAAGTTATAATAAATTATTCATGCATGTGAACATGAGACTTACCTCATACTCTTGATCTGTGTATAAAAGTTTAGGAAATTCAAAAGCAGTGGCGTCCTTGTTATAATCCTTTTGATAGAGACAACTGCCTGTAGTCAGGCTCACTGTCCTGGTGTCCGTGAGAGAGTCCTTCATGCGTGCGTACACTGTAGTCGCGGTACAGACGAGCGCAGGGTTGTGTCCACTTCAGTCTGGTCCTAGTTGCGCTCTCATGGTCTGGTCTGGACTGTGACTGGTGCACTCTGGTTGAACGCGACACGGTGATCCAGAAAGAGCAGAATGAACCAGGGCTCAGGCAGCGGCTCTCTGGCTTTATGTCTCTCTGTCGTGGGAGAGCTGCATTCATACTGACACTGTCCCATGTTCACTTCACATCTGATTATCTTTTTTATTAAGCCAATGGGCTTTATGTAAAGGAAAAGACACATTTTAGACAAATTATTAAAGCTTGTCATATGAATAGACTTTAACCAAATGATTCCTATTAGTATTATTTCCTAACTGAAGCTGCTGCTATACAGTTCACTTTTGCTTGTGATCTTAATGTACTGCACTTGTCACATTGGCAGACGTGTGCACACCTCAGGTTCACTGAATGAAGTGGTGCCTCACATCTGGAAGAGCACACCTCTTAGACTAACAGCGTATAGCGCTTGAGAGAGCCCAGTAGTGACCAACAGAAGAAAAACTAAGACCATCGTTATTGCATGCCGGAAAATCTGGCCCAATATGTTCTCCTCCTTTGACCTGGTGTCAAATATTAACATTTCTCAAGTCATCCAGTGAAAGTGAAAGCATGACACTTGAGAACTACGACCAGTACTTACTCTAGTGAATGTAACAGAATACAGTCCTCATCTGCATCACTGTGCTTTACATAAGCACTGTAAGACTAAATGAAATATCTCACAGTGTCAGTACAATCCCACATGAGAGAGTTTGGGAGTAAAACTGCGGCGACCTGCATGTGGTTCTCCAAAGTGTGTCAGACTCAAATCTTCTTTTCATGTGAGGATTTTGGAGGAGAGCTCTTGAGTCCAGCTGTTTCCCTGTGGCACCTCTCATCTGTAATAAACCACACTCCCTCCACTTCAAACGCAGCTCTAAATATTCATACACCTCCACAACGGCTGCATGGATTCTGCCTCATCCTCAATTAATGCTTTTAGGTTGAGAAAGTGGACTAAGCTTATAGCGCTGTACGATTTCTTTACTTTTCTTTGACTAGTATTTAAACATAGCAAGTTTACTTTAGTTTTAAGTTTCGTAAATTTTTTGACTACAACTACTGAACATAGGTATATAGTATTTAAGATTTCACAACATTTAGTTTGTCTTCATCCATTTTGGCTATTTTGATGAGTTTTATAATTGTCTTTTGTCCAGTAAATATGACATAGAAGTACCACAACTGTTACTTAGCAACCACATTTACACATATGGGCCAAAATCATCTTAAATAGAACAGAGGATACAACTTGACAAATTATAATATTTTGTGCCACTTTAATTTTGTTAAATGATTGTTTAAACTCCCAGGAAATCCATAAGATATATATAAAATACATATTTTATTCACTGTGTACCTCTTGTGAATTTCAGTGGCTGTGAATGGCAGATTAATTAGCCAATCAGGGACTCACATTGTCTCGCGTATGAACGTATGATACAAAAAATACTTGGAAAAGCATGGAGGCAGAGTTGAGTATAGATTTAAACAGTCAATTTGTGTCCTTTAAAACTAACTGAAATTTTCTATATTTCTGCAAAAAAAAAAAATTCTTTCAAAGTCGCCAGAATTTTGATATATTTTGTGCTTCTAGATCACAAAGTTCCAACGTGTATTAAAAAATATCTTAGTTGAGGTTTAGGTGTCACACAAATGTGCAAAAATAACACTGTCACTATCTTTTTGCCTCTAAATATTACAACATAAATGTATTAAATTGTGTTTAAACTTCTCACTGTTTTTTCACTCACCTGAATGTAACTTTTAAGGGTCGTAGGGTTGAATTTCATTCACAAATGTTGATTTAGCAGCACAACTTGTTGTTTTGTGTCTATAAGCGGCGGCTCTCTCTACAGGACGCCCCGCCTGCACGCATCGCCCGTGTTGATAAACAAAACATCTATATATCTATAACATACAGTATTTTTTATACACGTTTACATTACTAACACGGTGTAATTCCTCATTCAACATTTTCACGTGAAACTGAAAAACATTGCAGATTACTGCAGAATTACAACGATTTTGATGTGAGGTGAGTGCAGTTAGATTTCTTTGTTTAATGTGTGTTACTCAAATAAACAAATATGATTGGACGGTTGTGGAGTTGATCTGAATGGCAGGCTGAGGCAGTGGTGACCAGACCCACTCTTCACCATTTACAGAAGCGTGGGCTTTGTCAGTTGAGTGTAAATTGCCTTTGTGCGTTGGTGCTTTTTGATGACGTATGTGGAGAAATAAACAATTTAAATTACTTCCTATAATTTTCAACTTGTCAATTTCTTCAAAAATTTCTCCTTAACTGGTGTAAAACTAAGTTAAATATTTACCAAACAAGATCAAAATCATTGTTATTACCATGTCTAATTATGGAGTTCTTTTTCTATTTTTCATCCATGTTTTTGCAATTCCTAACTTCTTAACTTACTACTGAAACACATATTGTTTTCCGAGATGATTCCATTTTCACATTCTCAGTTTCATTATTTAATCATACGCCCCGATGTCTTGGTTTTTGCACCTCACCTTTTAAACCGACAATCTCGCCCCACAAGTCGGCAGAGAAACACAAAAACAGCCTGAGGGGAGCGCATCCTTTTCCAAATTATTTACTCCACAAATATCAACAGCATTGCCTTTGCCGTTGTTAATTACCTCAGATTTCTAAATAGGCTTCGGTCGTGTGCAGCGCATATGGTTTCCTGATACATAATGAATCCGGACGAGACGTGGATATGATATGACAAGACTATCAGAGAGCAGAGGACTGAAGGGAAGGAGCTAAAGCGATGCATTTTTCATGAACCGCAGTGCGCTCCCCATAGCCAAACTTACACACAACATGTTTCGTTTTTTGTGCAGACAGAAAGACAAAACAAGACCGAGCCGGAGAGGCGAATACATGTGGAAGTTTGTAGAGAAAAACAAACCCAGGATTTCACGGAATATTTTAGAACAGAGGGAAAGCTTTGCCCAGATGAAGCTCCAGCTGTGGATGTAAGAAAGTGTAGATGCTTAAATGAGAAAAGTTGGTGGAAATGCTTCATTAGCATAAAAAACAAGTACATTTTTGATGTTTTGTGGATTATACTGTGTGTATTTTAAGGAAGTCAAGTCACGACACTTGTAATGTTGACGTATGGCCAAGAAAGCAAAGCCAAGAGTAAGTTGATGCTGAAAAATGTAAGTAATGTAAGTCTAGGGCTGCTCGATTATGATAAAAATAATAATTACGATAGTTTAAATTAAAGTTAAAATCACAATTTCTCAAGCTATTTGCTATGAGAGACTGATAGTACACCTTAAAGCAGAACTAAGCAACTTCAGCGGTAGTGCTCCCCCTACTGCTCACTTGTGTAATTGAGCTAGCCAAACTGAAACGAAACTTATCATTATTTATTTATTTTTCATTTTTGCGTAACTTTAGGGTGGAATAGGGCAGCGGAAACACGTGTTAGCACATTTTACACTGCTAAATATAAAAAACAAAGAGCCAGAGTTTCTCAAGACAGAAATTCGGGTCGGCACGGTGGCAACACAGTCAAGTTGCATTTGCTGTACTTGATGTGGGACGCAGCTGAAAGAGCCGACACATGCTTCAAAGGCCCCAAAATACATATGTAACCATCATCACGTAGGCTTAGAGGAACATTTAACAAGGTAAAAATGTTACTTAGTTCTGCTTTAATCAGAGAGTGAAGACATAAATTGAAATCGATGACATAACTCGGAGAAATAGACTGTTGTAAATTTTCTAAAGACACAGTCTGGGACCTGCCAGCAAAATATATGAGTGCTGTTACGGTTAATCATCATGAAAGTGTAATTTGATTAAGTGCACAGCCCTGCGTATGTCACTTTCTAGTTTGTGATTTATGAAAAGACAACTTGACATCGAAGTAAACAATCCAATACAAGCCACTTTGTGCCTCTGAGGTTTTAGAGATGAGGCAGAAAGAGATCTGTGCTGAGAGAGATGAAGAATTATTAAGTTTGTAGTAGTGGTGTGTTTTGTCCATACGTACAGTTTCAGTAAGAATTCCTCTGAGTTTTGTAAATGAGAACCCAGGTAACTAACTTGTTGCGTACATCTAGCATTGTCATTTGCCATTTGGCGCATTCAGTGAAGCTTTATTAAACCTGTTTGTTGTGTGTTCTGACAATGTGTTAGTTCGACCTACATCAGAATGTGACATAATTTCTAAATGTTTTTTTTAACCTTTGTATCAATAAAACCAAAAGTATTTGACTGAGCAAATCTCAAAATTGATGTTTGTCCCCTGGTTACGGTTACTAACAACTTCAGTGCTTGTGCCAGAGTGTTTAAGAAGTTCTAGTTTATCAGGCAGGGCTTCAAATTGAGTAATGGCAGTGCAGCTTTCACAAACCAAGATGGATCTAGCTGTAGCCGATGAGTAGTGCCTTGAGTGAGTCTGATTTTGCGGCAATTCTTACCAAGTTTCACATGATAAACCTTTTTCCGATTCAAAAGGTTTTAGTTTTGTATAAAATGACTTTTTAAGCTTTAACTTCGGCTACCGCTGCTCACACTGTAACTCTCGCTCTGATTGGTCCGAACGGTCAGGCCTGAGCTTTTGGCTTCATTCAGGTCCACTCGGCTCAAGGTTGTCCCGCACCTTGTGCAAAAAATTATGGAGGAAACACAACTGCGCATGTTCCGCAGCCTTTAGCGCAGCTAGCAAAAGGCTAAAGCTAACGATCATATTGGCAACAAACACCAGTGAGCAAAAGCCATTGACGGACAGCACCCACCATCTTTGATCACCGGGGCTTGGATGTGACAGAAAAGAGCTTCTCCGCAACCAGTGCTGACAAATCTCGTCTTTAAGAGTCTCTTGTCATGTTGCAGTCAGCTATTGATGGCGATCAATGTATTTTTTGCAAATTTGTGATGTTGCTACGCCTTATTTTTCCACAAGATGTCATTACACAATAAACACCAAAAGTTTGGCCATGCAGCTATTGAACAGTAGCTATAAAACATGCATTTTTTGCAAATAAAATTACTCTGGGTTCTATTGTTCATCTGGAGAGTTGAAATGAGACAAAAAGCCACAAACTGCAAACATATTTTTTTTTTAATCTACTACTTCTACTTCTACTTACTGCCATTTACTAGTATCACTACTGTATGTATTTATTGGCATGAATGTTTGTTGTTTTGTTTTATTATGACTGCCATTCTTATCTCATAACACATCCCATTTTTAATCATCTGTATTGCCACATGATTAAACACAGGCGTACATAGACTTTACATACTAATGCGTATGTTCTGTCACATGTTGTCAGATGAGTTTGGTTACGTCTTCATCGGGGGAATATTTATCCTGTTTTCCGTCTCCGGCTTTGACTCTTAGTGTGAAGAAATGGCAGCACATCACAGCTTCCTGTCAGAGGAGACACTCGTAAATTATTAATGTTTCTGCTCTTGCTCTGTCACCGATCAGCTCCGTCTTCCTGTCACTTTCTCTCTCTCTCATTTTCTGAAGGGAAAGAAGAAACGCAGACGTCAAAGCCATGTCTCCATTTGCATTTATGAAGTGGAAAAGGCTCGTGATGTATACAAGTATATGCTCTTATTTCAAAATGCAGCTACTACAACCACTGCTTTCACTGACACGTCTGTTACAAGTATTTTGACGTCAGGACCACCAGTATATCGCGCTCAATGGACACTGATGGGCCATAATTGGTTGCTTTAGTTCGATTCTTGGGTTTCCATGTTTGCATGCAGGTTTCGTCTAAGTCTGAGTCAAAGTAAAATCCAAGTCCTCTGATTTTAGTTACGATTTGTATTTCTAGAGATTATCCCTTTTACTACACATTTCTGGTTACAAATGCAAAGTGAGAAGAGACATGTTGCAGTTTGATGATGTAATAATACAACATTTTTTAGGGGAATCTTCTAAGTCCAAGTGAAGTTCCAAATCAAATCCTAAGTCAAGTAACACGTCAAGTGACAAGTCAAGTAACAAGTCAAGTAACAAGACAAATAATAAGTCAAGTAACACGTCAAGTGACAAGTCAAGTAACAAGCCAAGTAACAAGACAAATAATAAGTCAAGTAACACGTCAAGTGACAAGTCAAGTAACAAGCCAAGTAACAAGACAAATAATAAGTCAAGTGACAAATTAAGTCCCAAGTCAAGTGACAAGATCAGTAACAAGTCAAAACCCAAATGAAGTCCCAAGTCAAGTAACAAGTCAAGTAACAAGTTAAGTCCCAAGTCAAGTAACAGGTCAGGAAACAAATCTAGTAACAAGTCAAGTAACAAGTCAAGTGACAAGTCAAGTAACAAATCAAGTTTCAAGTCAAGTAATAAGACAAGTTTCAAGTCAAGTAACAAGACAAGTAACAATTCAAATGACAAGACAAGTAACAAGTAAAGTAATAAGTCAAGTAACAAGTAAAGAAACAAGTCAAGTAACAAATCAAGTAACAAGTCAAGTGACAAGTAAAGTAACATGTCAAGTTTCAAGTCAAGTGACAAGACAAGTAATAAATCAAGTGACAAGTCAAGTAACAAGACAAGTAACAAATCAAGTAACAAGTCAAGTAACAAATCAAGTGACAAGTCAAGTAACAAGTCAAGTGACAAGTAAAGTAACAAGTCAAGTAACAAATCAAGTGACAAGTCAAGTAACAAATAAAGTGACAAGTCAAGTAACAAGACAAGTAACAAATCAAGTAACAAGTCAAGTAACAAGTCAAGTGACAAGTAAAGTAACAAGTCAAGTAATAAATCAAGTGACAAGTCAAGTAACAAGACAAGTTACAAATCAAGTAACAAGTCAAGTGACAAGTAAAGTAACAAGTCAAGTAATAAATCAAGTGACAAGTCAAGTACAAGACAAGTAACAAATCAAGTAACAAGTCAAGTAACAAGACAAGTAACAAATCAAGTAACAAGTCAAGTAACAAGTCAAGTAACAAATCAAGTAACAAGTCAAGTGACAAGTAAAGTAACATGTCAAGTTTCAAGTCAAGTGACAAGACAAGTAATACATCAAGTGACAAGTCAAGTAACAAGACAAGTAACAAATCAAGTAACAAGTCAAGTAACAAATCAAGTGACAAGTCAAGTAACAAGCCAAGTGACAAGTAAAGTAACAAGTCAAGTAACAAATCAAGTGATAAGTCAAGTAACAAGACAAGTAACAAATCAAGTAACAAGTCAAGTGACAAGTAAAGTAACAAGTCAAGTAACAAATCAAGTGACAAGTCAAGTAACAAGTCAAGTAATAAATAAGTGACAAGTCAAGTAACAAGACAAGTAACAAATCAAGTAACAAGTCAAGTAACAAATCAAGTAACAAGTCAAGTAACAAGTCAAGTGACAAGTCAAGTAATAAATCAAGTGACAAGTCAAGTAACAAATCAAGTAACAAATCAAGTAACAAGTCAAGTAACAAGTCAAGTAACAAGTCAAGTAACAAGTCAAGTAACAAGTCAAGTGACAAGTAAAGTAACATGTCAAGTTTCAAGTCAAGTAACAAGTCAAGGCCCAAGTCTTAGTCAATTTTATTAAATCAAGTCTCAAATCATCAAAAGTCTGACTCAGGTCCAATTTGTGACTTGCAAGTCCACACCTCTAGTTTCTTTTGGGTGTTCCAATTTCTGTCAGTGTTAAAACATGTACAATTCACTGCTTCTCTCTCCTCCAGGACTCCTTAGTAAATACAAAATTCTACAAACTCTACACATGTTAGTGTCACAATAATATATATATTTTTGTTTGTTTAAGACACATAATATGCAATATTTGCCGTTTGGATTTGTTGTTGGTGTTTAAATTTACATTCTTTAGGAGTTTTATCTCATGAAATAAATGCAGAAATAACAGGAGTTAAAATGTACAAAATTTTAAGGAGTTAAAATGTACAAAACTTTGTTAAAATGTTAAAATTTGTTAAAATGTTAAAATTTGTTAAAATGTTAAAATTTTAAGGAGTTAAAATGTACAAAAATTTGTGCAAACTTTTTCCTCACATTACCCTTACAAATGACCATCACATGACTTGCGCTCTTTTTCACAGTCTGTACTGAACTCTGTATGTCTGTGCTATCTGTTCTTTCTGCGACATGATGCGACTTGTTGCAAAAAGTTCTTATGTTTGCAATTTGTGCTTTTTGATTCATGTGAAAATGGTTATGCAGCCGGCTTAACCCTCGTGCACCCTTTAAAATAATCACACCTGTGGTCCTAGAGTGCAAAAATGCACTCTCATTTTTAACACCCATTATTTTTATATAAAACATTTTTTTCTCCAACTTTTTTCACATCATTCTCTTCGTCTACTTCTCCTCTAAACATAGATATTAAATATTATAAAAATTATTACAATTTTAACCCCTTAAATGCTGTTTGTATATGAGAAAGTAGCATATTTTTGATGTTGAAAAAGTGAAAAAAGTGGATTTTTTCAAAATACTTCAGAATTTTTTTCTTTCATGGTGTGGGATTTATAGACCCTGGTGGTGCCCTAAAATAGTGTGAAAACTGATTCGATCACTTTTATAGTTTTTGCATAATTTCAATTTTTAAGAAAAAATCACACCTGTGATCCTAGAGTGCAAAAATGCACTCTCATATTTAACACCCATTATTTTTATGTAAATTAAACTTTTCTCCAACTTTTTTCACATCAATCTCTTCGTCTACTTCTTCTCTAAACATAGATATTAAATATTATAAAAAATATTAAAATTTTAACCCCTTAAATGCTGTTTGTATATGAGAAAGTAGCATATTTTTTATGTTGAAAAAGTGAAAAAAGTGGATTTTTCAAAATACTTCAGAATTTTTTCTTTCTTGGTGTGGGATTTATAGACCCTGGTGGTGCCCTAAAACAGTCCCAAAACTGATTTGATCAATTTTTTAGTTTTTGCATAATTTCAATTTTAAGAAAAAATCACACCTGTGGTCCTAGAGTGCAAAAATGCACTCTCATATTTAACACCCATTATTTTTATGTAAATCAAACTTTTCTCCAACTTTTTTCACATCAATCTCTTCGTCTACTTCTCCTCTAAACATAGATAATACATTTTATAAAAAATATTTCAATTTTAACCCCTTAACTGCTGTTTGTATGTGAGAAAGTAGCATATTTTGATGTTGAAAAAGTGAAAAAAGTGGATTTTTTCAAAATACTTCAGAATTTTTTTCTTTCTTGGTGTGGGTTTTATAGACCCTGTGGGTGCCCTAAATAGTGTGAAAACTGATTTGATCACTTTTATAGTTTTGGCACAAAGTCCTTTTTAAGACCTAAAAACACCATTGGCCCAGCTTTAACCCGCCTATGACAAAGCAGTAACCACTAACAATACCCTTCTACTTCTTACATATTGTAAACTTTTCTCAAACTTTTTTTCACATCAATTTCTTTATCTACTCCTGCTCTAAACATAGATACTAAATATTGTATAAATTATTGGAATTTTAACCCCATAAAAGCCTTGTAAGTGGAAAAACTATATACCTATGTTTTGATTGAAAAACATGAAAAATGTGGTATTTTTGCATTATACTTCAATACATTTTACTTTTTTAGTGAGGGATTTATAGAGGCTGGGGGTGTGCTAAAATAGTGCCAAAACTGACTTGGTCACTTTTTTAGTTTTTACATAAAGTCCATTTTTTAGACATAAAAACACCCTTGGTCCACCTCTGGCAAAGTAATAACATCTAACAATATCCCATTACTTTTTACATATTGTAAACTTTTCTTCAACTTTTTTCACATCAATCTCTTCATTTACTTCTGCTCTATTCATACATATTCACTTTTATTTCATATTTTGACTTTTTAACCTGCCTAAGTCCAGCTCAACATGTGGAGATGGTTCCTATAAGAGCTGCACTGCAGCAGCTCACAGCTCCTGACAGACGCCCCAGTGGCTCTAAAGAATGGCTCAAATACACACAATGATTAAGGATCAATACAGTTGACCTCTAACTTTATACTGAAACACTTTTCTACTCCATGTCTACTCATTTCGAGAGTCACAAAGAAAACTATGAGCCAAATGGCAAAAACGTTCTGATGAAGTTTACGTACAAATGCACCTGTGTAAACAAAACTGTACTTTGTTTTTTGTTTGGGTTTATCAGCTGGACAAGTGTTTGATGGCTCTAATTCTGACTCTGTTTGAAGGGGAAAAGTGAAAAAGTGCGTTTGTGTGTCTGGATAAGTCAAAATAAGGCTTTACGGGAGGATACAAGAGGAATACATTTGAGGGTGTAATTTGACTGGATTTGATTGTGATGGATTTTCACACTTTAGACTTGCACTTGCATTCTGGCTCTCTCACACCTACATATAGTGGCCCCATCTAAAAATTTTTACTCAGGTACAAGCAGACAACCCTTAGGCATCCCCCCAAAACAAAAAAAATATTTTGGGTGAAAAAAAAATTGAGCAGAAGTGGGAAAGACATTTGTAGGTTCAAATGCACAAATGCATGTTTGTGTTGCATTCAAGGAAAAAAAGAAAATGCAACTAAAAATTAAAATGCTTAAAAAATCTTAAAAATTTAACCCCTTTTCATCAGTGAGAAACAAAAAAAATATTTCTAAAATCACATTTTAAAACAAATCTGTAGTGTTAAAAAAGTGTGTTTATAATGGAAGTCAATGGGACAAAAATGCACTCTAGGACCACGGGTGTGAGTATTTGAATTATAGGCTTAAAAAATTACTTGACACAAAAAATAACCACAGAATCTGAAAGAGCGTCAAAAAACACACAACCTGGCCAAGTTTCATGAGATTTGATGCACCACAGCCAAAGTTATTGAAAAAAGAAAAGTTGCGATGGACAAAAATGCACCCGGGGTGTAGGAGGTTAAGACTACATAAACTACCGGTACTTACTTATTCATTTAGTTTTGGCCCTCCTTTTATTTGTAGCAAAATCAAATGGATACAAGGTTAGTTGATTTGAGCTCCTAATGAATCCATCCACATGAGACAATTCCAGGTGAAGCTCCTCAGTGTGGCATCCATTTTGTGTTTGGACAATAACCTCCTGCTCACTCGTCCATCACATGTTGTCAGATTAATATCCTGCGTTTAACTGCAGCTGGGGCCTGACTCTGCTCTGACTGCATTTGCATACAACTGCTCCTCTCTCTACATTTTAAACAGACCAATCCAAATTCAAGATTTTCTAGGTAATCAGTTGACATAAGTTTGGCAAGTTTAAAGTATCATTCTTTTTTAAAAAGTCATTATGCACAAGTCAGATTGTAAAAAAAAAATGTTTGAACGTCAAGGTGGTTTAGCTGATTTAAGGTAAAATGTTTGATTTCATTGTCATATTATAGCATTTTTCTCATTTGACTTTGTTTGGTCTGATAGTCCTTGTGGTAAATATTTATCATAGTTTAACAGCAGTTAATTTGCAATTTATGACAAAACTTAAAAAAAATACAGAAAATCCAAAATGCAAAGACAATTTATATACAATTGACGCTGTTAAAAAGTTAAGCTCCCCAAGGCTTAACATAATATTTCCAACACAACTTTCTAGACAACCCATGAATCTGTTATAATATAAGGCTATGACATTGGTAGCTTGTAGCTCGTTCCGCTCATCGTGCAAAGAATTATAGATACAGTTGGCAACGTGTCATATTTGGGGACGTGGCCTGCTGAGGGGAAAGCTTCTCATGCCTTACCATGTATAAGTATGGGAAGCTAAACTGTTTACCTTTTTTAAGACGTTTTCTGGCGAATTAAGTGTATTTTTAGCTCAACTAATTCAGGTCGAGTTACAACCAGGTTTAAATCGAGGTTGCTGATGTGGCATTATGTCAGAAAAGTAAACAGAAAGTTAAAAAAGATGCTAAAAGACACCGTGTGGCACTAGCGTCACTTTTAGCTCGCAGATACCATTAGCGTTGTTAGATATAGTTCCTTGGAAAGTTGAATCACTTTATTTATCCCCATGTCTTTGTGTCTGTATTTGACACATTATACTGTATCTCCTAAAGTCCACATTTTCTAGTTGTTGAGCAGTGAGTGATAAAACTATTGTTCTGATTCACTTTTATTAAGTTTCCCCACCCGAGGTCTGTTAGTGGGCGTGGCCTTTGATGCCGAGTGTATCAATGGGGGGAAAACACAACACATGTTCAGTAGCCTGTAGCACCCCTAGCAAAAGGGTAAATCTAACAACCAATAAGGCAACAAACACCATATTTGCTGACTGGGGCTTGTATAAACCTCATCAAAGCAGCCAATCTGGAAGAAAACAACCAAAACATTTATAGAAATCTGAAATAAAATCATGCTTACTATGGCTTAACTTCTTGACTAGTAACCACAGCAACACTGAAGAAGCCATATAAAGTGGACACATTTCCTACAGTCAACATTTCCTCTTTACTTTTAAGTGACAACACAGTTTTCTCACTTTTAATTCAATTATAAACGACTATTTACGACACCACCGCCATCCTCGTCCAATCGCTTTGCACTGGGCCCACCCGCACTGCCACTTTGCATCTGTATCTCCTCCTCATTTTTTATTTTTATTGCGACTTGGCGAACGGCTCTTGATTCGTGGCGTGCCAGCAAAGACTCCTGTGAGGATTACACTGGCTAAGCTCTTATCACTCCAGGAAATTCACTGCTGCTTAAAAAAGTCTTAGGAGCCGGAAATCAAGGGCAAGTCTTATTCTTTTTAACTTCCTCACTATTCCCACTGAAAGTTATTATCGGTTTAAAGACAAGTCCTTTTTTTGGCTCTCCGTGTTTTTCATACTTCACCCTCCTCCCTCTCGCTCGCCCGCCCGCCACCTTTTTCCTGAAATTAGAAGTGGAAAAATGCAGGTGCAGGAGAGAGAGAGGGAGAGAGAGAAGGGAGGAGAGAGAGAGTGAAGGGAGAGAGAGAAGGGGGAAGAGAGAGAAAGAGAGAGGGCGAGAAGAGAGAGAAGGGGGAAGAGAGAGAAAGAGGGAGGGCGAGAAGAGAGAGAGAGAAAGAAAGAGAAGGAGTAGAGGGAGAGAAAGAGAAAGAAAGAGGAGCGAGAGAGAGGGAGGGAGAGAGAGAAGAGAGAGGGAGAGGGGGGAGAAAGAAAGAGGAGAGAGAAGAGGGAGAGAAAGAAAGAGAGAGAGAGGAGAGAGAGAAAGAGTGTGACTAAGAGAAGAGAGAAACAGAGAAAGTAACAAAGAATTGAGAGAGGGAGAGAGTAGATAAAAGGAGAGAAAGAGAGAGAGAAACAGAAAGTAATGAAGAGAGAGAGGGAGAGAATATATAAGAGGAGAGAGAGAGAAAGAGAGAGGAGGGAGAGAGAGAAACACAGAGGAGAGAGAGTAGATAAGAGGAGAGAGAGAGAGAGAGAGAGAGAGAAAAGAGGGAGAGGAAAGGGGAGGATGTTGGGAGGCTCTGAGTAACACAGTCAAAGGAAATGTTTGTTATTCTAATGGGAGTCGCTAAAGTAACTGTTATTGAGAGAGTTCTTTTGATATGTACAGCTAGTTCACAATATAACCTGAGGCAATCAAAAATGTCTGATTATCGGATAAATCTTAAAGTGACACTATAATTCTACGAGAGGATACAATTATTATAGAGAAGATTTTTAAATGCTTACAAATGTGCTTTTATTTTGTTTTATTTACTAGACATACTGTATATCAAAAACTACAGTTCAGCTGTTTCATTAATCTCTTTTACTGTCTACTGGGGATGCACCATATTTTAATTAGGACTGTAAACGTAAATAGTGTTAACTCGTCCAATTAACCCTCAGAATGATTGCATTAAACATGAATCAACTAGAACTAATAGCAAACACACACACACACACTTCCCTGACAGAAGAATCAGTTATATCACATTGTTGCTCATTGAAAATAGATAACTGTGTCTTGTGAAGTGGAGAAGATGTTGATTTAAATACTCTGCGCTCTGTGTGAACACCAAAGTCCCTCCTGTGAGAGCTCAAATCTTTAAAATGAGACTAATATTTGCCCAAATCACCACTCAGCAATAGGGCTTGGTACTTTTTGAGACCTTTGAGACAGTTCTTTTTTCGTTTCTTGCTTCTTTTTAGATGTTAATTATAAGCCCCAAACTACTTTTTCAGCCTTAGCAATGTTACGTGTGTCAGTTAAGACTCAGAACAAAGTGCATGCAAATGAATCAGCTGTTCATCAGGTGATCATTTTCAGGTACATCTTTTTTTTTTTTTTTTTTTTTTTTTTAGCAGTTTTTACAAATTTGATTCAAGAAAATGTACTCACCAATGACAGAAGTTTAGACTTTTTACATATTTTCACGCTTTAAATCCTCTATTAATGATCAAATACTATTTAAATTACGTCAGGACCCTTAACCTCCGTTCTGCTGTGACACGTAATGTATAATTATTTGATTATTTTAATTACTTTTTTTTTTGAGGGTCTGGAAGACGCTTGTTTTGGGCTTTTTTTCAAAGGCTAGGTTGCTTGTTGCTCTCTGCAATTCTGGCAATTCTGCTTTCTTGCCACACGCAGCACTGTAACAAAGGAGCGACACATATGCTTTTGACACTACAACTTCTTCTCATCTCTTTACCTGGAGAAATGGAGAAAGCGCACAAGTGGCATGTGTGGTGTTTCTGTTGTTGGCTAATTGAAGCAGAAATTTATGCTGCCTTCATTTGCTCAGGAAAAGATGGTAAATACCACTTGTATGGTGGTAGTTACCAGTAGGTTGTGTTCAAATGGTTTAGTGGTTGTAACAACTTGTTAAATACACAGTTTATCTTGACAAATATGTAAACACAGTGTAAACATGCAAATTAATAATTTCCTATGCTCGTACGATTGCTCTGAGGAAAAAAAAAATCCTCTTTCTTTCTTCTAATCCTATACAGTTACACCCATGAATATGTGCTTAGTCACTTCACATACATATAAATACACAGTTTGGGACTTACCTTTGGTCAGAAATAGTTTTTGCGTACATTCTCATGCCATTATAGTCTGATAAGTGCAATTAGTTATACAGATATTCCTAATAGTTTTATTCATGTTGCCACTCCCCCCTTTTATTCGACGAATTTATCGACTACAGCCTTTATGTTACTGCTTTTTATAAAATCTTGATAAAAACATGATATTCGACTTCATATCTTCCATCTTGTCTTGATTCTTTAACTCTATTTTGTCAAACCCCTTTTACTTTCTAGAGTCATTTGTTTATCAATCAATTTTTTTTTCAAACATGCGCCAAAAAACAACCCACGGGCCATTAATACAAAAGCACAAATTGAAGCTCAAATGGATTCAGCCCTTCTGAGTGATTATTATTCCTTTTGTGGCAAACGACATCAGAGACGGAGCGAGAATACTCAGACGGCCTTAAGTGAGACCAAAGCACTTTTAGTCCTATTACATTTGGAGAGGGAGGTAATGAATCGTCTCATTTTGCACCTTTTAACGCCTCTAAGAGCACCTCATTTACAAGGAGCTGTGACAACGTGTTTTAAAGAGGCTTAAGACCAGTCATAACAGTGTGTCTGACCCCGGAGTCGCTGCATTTTCACTCAAATGCTCTCGTTTGGCCTCCATTTTGTTTGATTAACGGCTGCGGTGTTGTGGTCGCATGACATCACAATATTCAGTGTAAAGCCGTAAAGTAATGATGTAATTTTCGGTGGGAGGACAGGATTGTAAAGTAGAATTTGCTTGTTTGTAGTTTTTGTTAAAGAGCGCATGGGTAACATTTTTGAGTTTTTAATTGTAGAAAAACCCAGCTGGAGTTCTGTCTGTCAGATACTATTGTAAAAGTTTGTCAAATCCCAAGTCAAACAGACAAAAAAATCGTCAAATCCCAAGTCAAAACGTCAGTGCCCCACAAATCCAAGTCGAGTCCAAATTCTCTGATTTTACTTTTCAAGTCATTCAAATAAATTACTGGTCACAAATAAGTGCTGAAGATCATGTTGCAGTTTGGTTTTGCAACATTAAACTGTTTCAAGTCCAAGTTTGATCCCAAGTCTTGGTCCATTTTGTCAAGTCAAGTGACCCAAGTCCAAGTCACAACTTGTCCACACCTGTGATAGGCAGATTTCTCAAGTTGATCTCTCTCCACTGTTTTTAGGTTTATGAATCTTCCAGACTAATTTTGAGTTTTTTTGCATTATCATTGTTCTATAAAACTGGATTCAATACCGTAATGAATCTTTAGGTTCAGATTGGACAATTTTGTTGTTTCAAAGTTTATAACTGAGAGAGCAAACTAAAACTAAAAACAAGAAAAAATAAAAGTTTACCCTTAAATTGTGTGTGACTGGTTTGAGTTGTTGTAGACAAAGCACAGTAAAATTGCAAATGTTGACTTAACACTTACAGTAAGTTCTCTGCAGCATTAAATAAACTCCTAGTTATTACAACACTGGCTAGAGTAATTTCAACTACCTCAAACACTATTGCTGCAGAGAGCAGAACTGTCTGTCTCTCTAAGGCCCTGATTTATCAAGCCAGGTGTTAAATTGCAGGTGCAAAAATGAAACAAATTAACATGTTATTTATGAGCATTTTACACAAACTTTAATATTGGAAGATACATACAACAACAAAACAGATATGAACCACCTCAAGTTCTGCATCTTTAGTGTGTGTCAGAGAGAAAAAGGTCATCTCTGCCAAGGTTTCCTCTGCCTAACTTGTTTTTGCACATGAGCAAATGCTTGATAAATCTCTCCCTAAGTGTTAAATCAACACTTGCAATTTTACTGTGAAGGCTTGATCAACTTGAGGAAGTTTGAGCAAATCTGATTGATGTTTGTGGAAAACCTTGACATCATTTCACGTGTTTTACATTTTTTACTGTCCTCTCACTAGACACTTTTCCTCAAATCAAACCAATCTACAGATTTTACTTTCTACTTTTACTTCTAACTGAATAAATGAAAGCATGGCAGACTGCTTTACCACAGCTCAGTTAACTGATAGTAAACGTGTACTCTTCAGTATGTTTTCCTCCCTGAGCCTTGTCCTCCCTGCACAGTTCTGCTTTGTGTGATGAAGTTTCAACTTGACCCTCATCTTAACCCTTCATCCTCACACCCTCCATCTCTCCTGCTCTTATCTACTGTCTGCTGCTAATACCCCAGGACTTTGAACAACATGTCAGCGCCATGAAATATAATGCTTTTAACTCCTCCACCTGCAGTTTTGTGCTCCGAGTTCGACTGGCGAGAGCTGCACAGACAGAGGCCAAAGCAGGACCTCATTCTTTCATTGATCAGACTTTGTTTACTTTAGCTCTTTACGGCTCGCAGCAATTACAGAGACAACCTCCACCTCACCTCCACCTCTGCTTCTCCCGCTCCCTTTGCTTTTCTGACTCTCTTTTTCACACCCAAGTGCTTGTTTTTCATCCTGAGACGAAGCATTTACAAGACCTGGTTAAGTAATAGTGTCAGAGATAAAGACAGGCAAACAATGTGACTGTTTCTGCGTATTCACACCTACTTCATTTAGACTGATTCAAAGGTCCAGAGTTTATTTCTCCAGAAAGTCCAGCCTTTTTTTTAAGTGTGAATAAAGACAAGTAACTCTGATCCGACCAAGACCTGTCAGTAGAGGTGGTCTGTTCAAATGCAAACTAACTCTGATGTCGTCTGAATACAAATATCCTCAATTCACAACTAAATATTTGCCTTTTTGGACTTGTCAAGCCACGCAGAGAGGCGAAGAATCACCAGGACAGGGTTACAGTTGTCTGGACAACTTTTAGTATTTACT
The DNA here is from genome assembly GCA_038363315.1 of Mugilogobius chulae. NCBI lineage: Eukaryota > Metazoa > Chordata > Actinopteri > Gobiiformes > Gobiidae > Mugilogobius > Mugilogobius chulae. Next base: position 20,802,895 of record CM076401.1, on the reverse strand, counting down.
TGACTTCTACATCCATTTCAAGGTTTGGTGAAAAGACATGCAGGTGCGTCTTACTGAACATTACAAAAGGATGTAGCTGAAATGATGATTATACTTGTTCTGTTTGGTGATAAATGATGAGACAGATGATGGACAGTGGTTTGGAGGATGTTTTTGGCTGCATATCGGATCTGGCCTGAGATTTTGGACATTTCTGTTGGTTTTTGGAAGCAACAGGTATTTATCACACTCACCTGTTCTCTGTGTGAAGTCGATTTGGTAGAAATGGAAAAAAAAAAACATCAAAGCTCAGTCCAAGTTGACAAGAAGTTAACAAAACCATATACAAATATAACCTAAAACTATACATTGCTGAAGTAAAGTATGTGTTCAGGTAAAATGAGTTTGCAGAGGCATGTCTAGGTTTAAGAAATATACTGTTTGTCCAATAAAATCTAGGAAATTCACTTGTTGATGTCTTGTTAGCATTTTGGCATACTAGTAGGGTTGAATAAAAGTTGTGAAAAGTGCATAAAACACATTGCGGTGATCAGTTTGGAGGCCAGAATCCATTCAGTAAGTGTCTGGGTTGATGTAAAAAGATATTTCTATTTTGTAAGGAAGCAAAAATCTGGTATAGTCCTTTTAACAGTCCCCAATGTTCACTGATTTCAATATACGACAGGCAGCCATCTTTACAGTCTGGCTGCTGACCTTTGGAGGCTGAAAGGAAAGTCGGAAATTCTTGTTGTAGTCTGGTTCAAAAGATCGCTATGGCCTCAAAAGCTACATTAAAACCCATAGACGTTAATAGACGCACATTCGGCATCTCTGCTCTGTTTCTACAACTCGAACAGTGCAACACCATATTCCTCCGGTAGATGTGATGACGCAAATCAATTGAACTCAATGGCAGAAGTTGCACTTTTGTGGATAAAACGAGCTAAAACAAGCGATTTCAGCACAACGGACTGATTTGTGTCTTATGCTTTTGAAGGTACCCAGGTTTTGTAGTGCTAGTGAAATGTTTGTTAACTGTGGTGTGAGATCCTGTGTTGTTGCCATTAGATACTGCGTCTATTCATTTATGTGTCGAGTCACAAATCTGTCTAACGAGATCACTCAAGCTCTGGTCTGTCCTAATAAGAGCTCTGTGAGATTTTATTCTAAGTTGTGGAGGCACTGGCGTTCTTGCTTCTATGCTGCTTTTTAATATTTTTGCCTGTGTTCTTAATAAAGAATGTCTTGAATTGAATTATGACGTTTCAGTAAACAACATTTGCAATGTTAGATTATGTTTTCCAAACTGATACATTCAGAGGCAGAAAATGCTGTTCAAACTCCATCACTTGCCGATGCAACCTGACGCCTCCACAGAGAAGTGAAACTATATGTAAAATCTTTATTTGGTTATGTTTATGTCATTTTTCTGCTGTTTTCACGTGTGACATTAGAGTCCTAAAAGATGATGCACAAGATCAAATATCTCTATGCGAAGTTCGCTAGTCGTTAGCAGTTTTATACACAAATTTGAACTATAATCAAATACTAAAAAGTTTATAACCTCAACAGTAAGTTGTAGCAAGGCTCTGACCTTTGCTAAATGTGGTCGGTAGGTTTCTACCAGCTGACACTCTCCGCATCTTTCAAAACTTGCGTATTTTGCGGGCTAATGCTAACGGCTATAGGAAAACAAACAGGAGAACACTTCGAAGTTCTTTAAAACATACCGGAGTAGCTCAGATGCTAAGTGTTCGATAGCATCAGAGTCGAACTGCTAATATGTCTAAGAACTAAACTCAACTTTAAAAGAGCTAAACAGGAAGTGTGTTGCCAATAAAAGAGGGCAAGACAGAATAAGGTGAATATAGGTTGTTGGCTTATATTAGATTTCTAGACTCAGTATTGTCTCACAATCTGATGTCGTGCTTGTTTATTCAATTCACAAAAGACAAATGTGTCTGGATGCATTCGACAAGTAAACCCACTTCCTCCTGTCTTTTCTCTTCTCAGGACAGTTTGACAATAATGAGCTTAATTGCTGGTGTTTTTTCAAAGCTAAATAATTGTCTTGTTTGCGGATTGAAAGTGTTTTAACTGGCTTCGCTTCACCGCTTCATCCAGTTTCTTCTGTTCCTTTTCGACAGCGCCGGCGTCTCCCTCTCATCTCACATTTATGAGTTTGTCGTTTGATGCTGAAACTGAAAAGAGAGAGAGAAAGAAAGAGTCTGCTTTTGGGCGTTCTGTCTCCGTCTGTGGGATGTGTCTCCAGCGGCCTGCAGAACTGTTAATATCTCTGCGCTTTGAAGAATCCAAAATGAGTGTTTAGCGCAGACTTTCACAATAAACACAAAGAGCGTTTTAAAGATGGCAGCCAACAGTCTCGCGGCGTTGTGGAGATTTTACTTTGAAACGCGCTTTGATGTGACTTTGGAGGTGTTCCTGTGAGATTTGGTTTCATTGTGAGCGACCGGGGAGATGTGGTTAAAAGTGAAAGCTGTTTGTACGCTAAAAGAATAGGATTTGAAGCTTCTTAAATGACTTAAAGTTGGTAAAGTATTCATCGACATTACCAAGTTTGTTTAGTGTAGTTAAACAGACATTCTCACATTTTTACTCTATTGCTTTTGTATTATCCAGGTGCACCGGTGAAATTTTATCATTGTTGGAAAGTAGTTTGTGTTCACCTTCTAAAATGTGATTATGAGTAGTGTATACTTAAAGATCTTGTCACGGACTTGAGCACATTTGACTCGGCTAGTCTTGGACACCACATTTCTTAACCACAAAGCTCTCAGGAGCACAGTGACATATCTAGGCTGATAAATTAATAACATTTCAAAGATGTTCTTGATTTGGTCTTGATGGACCTTGGTTTTAGTCTTGTCTCAGTCAGTCTTGGGGCCAGATTTATCAAGCATTTGCTCATGTGCAAACAGGTTAGGGGGAGCAAAAACTTGACGTAGCTGACATTTTCTTTCACACAGACACTAAAGATGCGAATTTGCAGTGCAGTAGTGCATATCTGTTTTGTGTGATATGTTGTATGTACATCTTCCAGTAGTGAGAGTGTGAGTGTGCACATGTAAAATTGAAACTCATGTTGTAATATTCATTTTATTTTATATTTTATTGTAGGAAAGCCAACCAGGACAGGAGTGAAAATTAGCAGTAGTATACACTCTATATGCGTCGCATCAGCTCATGCTTTGCTTGTAACTATGTCTGATTGCATTGTCCCTGTCAAATAAATAAATAAATAAATAAAAAAATATTAAAGTTTGTATAAATTGCTCGCAAGTAACATGATTTTTTTTTTTCACTTTGCACTCGCAATTTAGCCCTCGGTCTTTGGACTCAGTGGTCTCGGAAAGGTTTTGGTCTCGATTAGTGTGGTTTTGACTTCTATACTTGTAATACGTTTAAGGGTAAGGATAAGGTATACTTTATTGTCCTCTGCGTTTGACCCATCCCCTCAATGCCTTTGGGGTATCTCCTCAAGAGCAGTGAGTGCTACAGTGCATTGCTCAGGGACCCATCTTCAGGTGCTCTTGTTAGGCTTGGTCAGGACTTCCGTAGCTGGAGGATATTCCCTAACATGCATGTTATTGATTGGTGGAGGGAACCGGAATGCCTGGAGAAAACCCACCCAGACATGGGGAGAAACATGCAAACTTCACACAGAAAGGCCCGGGCTGTGCAGGAGTCGAACCTGCAACCTTCTTGCTCTGAGGCAAGAGTGCTGTTCGCTCTAAGCACTGCTGCTATAAGCACTGTGCAAAAAGACCATGTCAATTGATAAATGTACTGATTTATGTAATGTTTCCATGTCTTCTGTGGTTTACGATGAAATGAGACGAAGATTTTGGCAGTGAACATCATATAAAGGTCAGTACATTCTGCAGATGAGACATGACTCGGGCAGTGATCGTAACTACAGAGACACTAAAATGGAGTTTTGAAATCTTTTCACTCTGGGGCCTGAATTCAGAAACATTTGTGTTCAGTGTCCTGAAACTCCTGCTTCGTGTGGCTGATGTGTGGTTTAGGTCAAATATTTGTTCTGAAACGCCTGAGCTTGGCTTCGTGTGGACAAGGCCTTAGTCTGGGCACATATTTCTACATACTGATGTTCTCCCACTTTACTACTTAGAGTCATGTGAACTTACAAGTATAAATATATGCTCACTTTTATTGCAACACACAATTAAATTGCTCTAAAACTCCACAACGGACACATTTCATAGCTTCCCTTTTAATATTAGTGGAAAAAGTCAGTGTAATTCCCATTAACAATCCAGACCCTGTCCGGAGATGACACAACGCTCCGCAGAGCCTGTGTGTGCTACTGCAAGTCCGACTCCGAAAAATCAATTGGCCCGAAGCGAGAAGTGTGACCTCTCATAGCCTCAGCCCAATTTTCCTCAAAGTGCAGCCTCTAAATCACAGGCGTCTCGGGCCAAAGCGGCGTGGAAATATGCAAAAACCCACCGCTTTAGAGAGCGCCTTCAGAAAAACTTTCAACAATTCACTCCACGTCCAGTTTCCGAGGACAACGTGATGCAACCAGGGCCGTTTTAACCCACAAACTTTATCAATATAAGAAGCTTTCTGTAGCTGCTCAGAAACTGCATTTGAATATAAAGTGTTTCTCTCTATACAGTCCACAATCGCACAGGATAGAAAGTAAACTTGAGGCAAATAGTCAGTTTCTTTTGTTCGATTGGGTTTTGTAGAATTTATATTACTTATTATTTACTGTTTGAGAGGAAATAGTACGGTAAGTCTCTAAACAAGCCGCCAAAACACTGTATAATAAGCTTTATAGGTGCACCGTGTATCAAAATTAGACTTGAACAAAAGCAGACATGATAAAACTTTTGACTTTTTATGCAGACAAAACTGCGCCTTGAATTTTAACTCTGAGAATAATACAAATGGGACTTTTTATGGAAAAGGCAAAACATGCATGGAGCAAACTACTACTGGACTTTTTATGTCCAGTTTTATGGAAACCTATTTTTTTTTTTTTTGTTTTTTTTCATTTGGGTTTTTTTTTTTTTTTTTTTATCATAACATCGCATTAGTGACCACAGGCCGCGATTTATCGAGACACGGGAAGGTGGAAACATGTACAGAGCCTCGGGGAACATCCTCTCATCAGCTGATGGAGCTGCTCATGGACGAAGCCGAGGTAAACAAACACACTCACGCTCAGACAGTCGTGTGACCGAGTGGAACGTTACCTCTACAAAAGTGAGCCATCAGAGCCTTGTTTAGGGCTCTTTCTGCTTGTGCACTGTTTTTCTACAACCTCGCGTCATTATTGGGGCATTTTAATGATAAAAATAAACATGAAAAATAAATTTGCGTCAAAAAAATTATCGCCGTTAAATAGTTTTGCGTTAACACAGTAAAAACGCGATAAAACTGACAGCCCTAATAAAAACATTTATGTGCTTCTGCAGAAGCTTCTAGGCTTTTGCACATCGAATTTTGACTCAAATTCAATGCTTACTCCAATTGGGGAACGACAGCCCCCAATTCTTTCCATGCTCCTGTTTTTTCACATTATGGTGTAACACACAACATCACATAGATGTTCTATAGTAACTTTTTCTGCAGTTGTAAAGTTGACGTTTCACCTCCAAAAAGTTACTGAACGATTATTTTAATGTGGAGTGAGTGAAGTTTTGACCCACTCTTCATAAAGTATTGCAGAATCATGATGGTCTCTTGATAGGTAATAATAGTTCTTCTTTAAAGTTGGGGTAACTAACTTTTTTACTTGTAAATTTGTAACTTTTGTGCTTTCCACTAAAAGTCATAATAAATGCGGCACTTTGTGAAAAAATGAGAACACTGATTACTGTCTGAATTGAATAATAATGATGTTAGTTCTAATCAGGAGCCAAAAGCAGCGCTCTGATTGGCTGAGCTTGGTGTCCTCTCCAGTTTCACTTTGTTGTTTGTTAGAAGAAGCCATAGTTGCAACCAAAATGAATACATGTCAATATTTACATGTGTCGAAGATTTAGGAGAGGAAATTGTCAGATTCAAAACCTAAATTGTGTTTGCAGTGTGAAAATCACTTTAAAGTAGCACACAGTTAAACTCTTTTTGCTTCTGACTTGACTATATTCTCATTAATCAATCAAACTAAATCCTTACACTTTTTTTATCGAGCAAAACTTGTGCCAAATGGTGTTTTTCATTTCCTTCTATCACTGTTTACAAAGCTCTCATAATTAACTTTTCTACAAGGTCACTGCTGGTCCGTTTTGTCGCTGCGGTGAGTATTAGCTTGAGTTTAAACTGCGTACACTGAGCTCCTTTCCCACATCTCTGTCGACAGCCCTCACACAATATTGTACCAGGCGCTGCCTCTGCCTCTCCTGCTGCTTACATCTCAAACGACAGATGGAGAGAATTTGCCCTCCCTTGCACTTTTCTTTTTTTTTCCCTCCTCACGTCTTTTGCCAGTACATTTCGAAAGGGGTAAGAATATGTATCAAATTAGCTTTAGCAGTGGGGGCCTCCCTGGCTACGTGGACCCTGCCTTTTCAGCAATCACCGTTTTGTTATTCTAGTCGCTCGCCCCAAACCAAAATGGATTCAATGGCCGCCGCAATTACCTGTAATTTTCCAACCTGGTGCATTGGTTTTCAGGCGGAGAACAGTGAAAGATTGCTTACGACGGGCTTTTCATTTTAGCGTTAGCGCTAAGTGTGCTAATTCAGTTACATCCAATGAACGGGGCATTTGGAAGTGTTCACTTACCCGAAGCAAAACAAAGTCGGAGCAGATTAAGTTACTGTCTGAACATAAAGCCAACGTCACTGAAATGAGAGACTGGAACAATGCACGATGAGTGTTACAAGTGTAAGAGATGCAATGGTCGCTAGAGGATGCGTGTAAATCTCAAATACGTAACGTGGGAAACATAACTAAAATGTAGCCGCACTATGAACACAACCAAAGTCAACTTTCTATGCAACCAGCTGCCATATTTTTTGTAACATTTTGTCAAGTTTTAAGTACTGCATAATTTTTTATTTTTTTCATTGTTTCCACTTATTTACAAAGGGCGCTTCATTAATTTAAAGGGACTATGCTTGATTTTTTTTAAATAATAAAATAACTTTTTACCCATGGCCGCTAAGTTTGTCTGTTTTTGTTAGCATTGTGGCTATTCCTGTTAGCATATCGGCACGTCTCGATCCTAACAGCTGTGATACAAGCTTAAATCACATTGGGGTGAACAATTCAGAGGCTCAGAAAGCATTAATAAACAAAACGTGGACTGATGTAGAAAGTTTAAAATCAATTGTCTGTTTAAGTTTTTAAGGAAGCAATATCAAGTATAGAACCTTTAAGGATTTGGTTTGACTTACTACTACTTAAAGCTTTTCATCTTACTTCATAATTTATGATTTGACGACTTACAACTTGGGAAAATTTTACTTGAACAATTATGGTAACTCAATACCCAGAAAGTTTGTTCGGGTTAGTGTCTTCTCCCGCAAAGATGATTTTGTTTTGACAAAAAATTACAAAATGTTTTAGCTGGACACAAGGGTGTTTTTTTTTTTTTGGGTGCAATTGATGACTGTCTTTTCCCAATTCAAATCATTTCTCAAGTCTATGATTGTAACTTGACATTAAAACTAGTTAGAAGAGTTACAAGAACAAATGTGGTGGTCAGTGAATCAAATTGAAAACATAAAAGTGCTGAGTACATGATGCCTTCTCACGAGATCTCGCAAAATATGTTGTTTTTATGTGATGATTTGATAAGGCTAGATGTGGGCAAGAACCAGTTTTCTCACATTAATATCACACTGTACTGTGCCATCACATATCTCAAAAGTAATTTCAGCAACTTTTGACTTGGTGTTTTTTTTATTAATAACTAGTGCACATTAACTTATTGTAAACAGCATTAAAACAACATTCTCTTCATTGTGCAATTGTAGGTAAGAGATTATATATTAATTATTACCTCTTGTAAGAACTCAAAACAATGTTAAGCTTGAAAAAAGTAGCTACAATCTGATAATAATTCTAAACAACCACAACTGCTTCTGAATATTGAGTATGCGACATGTAAAAATCTCGTAAACGGTGGCAGAAAAGCAGAAAAACAACATGACCACTCCACTTCTGTTTCTCTTCAACACAGACTTTATGATCACACAGTTCAACTTCTTACCTTTCTACGTTTAAATAAGATGTTTTTAGTCTGTTTGATGAGTGATTTATTTGTTGTTTGACAGCAAAAATATCATAAACGGCCATAGCTAAAGTCTGCACTGTTGCCGTGACAACAGAAGAAGCTACTTTATCAAATATCAGCTAAACAGGATGAAAAATGCAGCCCCAAAACATTAAGAAACACATTTTATCAGGTGTTCTCATCGTGCTTTTGCCACTCAGTCATAATGTGGAGGAGCATAACCTATGTCACTGTCTTCGAGGAGGTCTGGAATGTTTTATTTTTGTAGCTGGATGTGGATTTTTTACATTTTGTCAGTTTATTTATGGCCCCACATTAGAGAAACGTCCTGTTCTGTTGCATGTTTTCAATGTTCTTGCGGTTTTGTTTACAAAGGGACGCTTATTTCAGGTTAAGCAGGGCTAATTACGCGAGCGGGCTATTAATCTGAATTTTTTCCACGTTACACAGTGTCCTGGCAGCCCTCCCGAAGTTTAAACAGGTGTTGGCTTGAGTACACAGACACAACAAAACATTACATCGTCTGTTTAAGCATATTTTTTTATTTGCACAAGATTGTTTTCCATGCGCTCATCTGAAATCACCGACACGTTTGATTTGAGAGTCTGGGCTTAAACCAAAGTGAAATGCAATCTCTTTTTACTGCGTCTGACCCACATTTTGAAACGTCTCTTCAGTCCCAGGGAAAAAAACAACTCCACCGCGACATCTGTTTTAAAGACTTCAATCTTTTTTTCCCACAACCCCCCCTCCTCTTTCTACCTCCTGCTGAAGTCGACTCTATCAAAACTGGACTGACTAGACTCGAAAAAAGGCTTGATTTAAATTAATTAGGACACCTTATGTTGGTTAATGTAGTCAAGGTTTGAACGTTTTATTGTTGTGGATAAACGCTCATTTAAAAAGAATGGGACAAGATCTCACAGGATACATAGGTTGTGTTCTTGTTACTGAATGTGGTTATCAAGCAAGGAAAGTACACAAGGAAGGCAAGGCAAATGTATTTGTTAGCCAATTATACACAAAGCAATTCAAAGTGCTTTACAAGGAAAGAAAAAAATCATCAACATTACAATAAATCTAAATAATCATCATAAAATGTGCAGACAAAGCTTTTTCAGTCATATGCACAGACAAACAGAAATGTTTTGAGCTAGATTTACTAACTTCTTCTGGAAGACTGTTCCATATCTAAAACTGAAACGCTGATTCCCCATGTTTAGTCCTGACTGTGGTCTATGTTAGTCTGACTCTGGTCCATGTTTAGTCCTCTGGTCCACGTTTAGCCTGACTCTGGTCCATGTTTCGTCCTGACTCTGGTCCATGTTTATCTGACTCTGGTCACGTTTAGTCCTGACTCTGGTCCACGTTTAGTCCTGACTCTGGTCCATGTTTAGTCCTGACTGGTCCACGTTTAGTCTTGACTCTGGTCCATGTTTAGTCCTGACTGGTCCACGTTTAGTCCTGATTCTGGTCCTGTTTAGTCCTGACTTTGGTCCATGTTTAGTCCTGACTTGGTCCATGTTTAGTCCTGACTCTGGTCCACGTTTAGTCCTGACTCTGGTCCCGTTTAGTCCTGACTCTGGCCATGTTTAGTCCTGACTCTGGGCACCAGCAGGAGGCCGGTCCCTGAGGTTTCAGAGTGCGAGATGGTTCATAACGCACTAACATGTCAGAGATGTACTTTGGTGCTAGTCCATGGAGAGACTTGAACACAAGCAGAGCTGTTTTAAAGTCTATTCTCTGAGCCACTGGAAGCCAGTGTAAAGACCTAAGCACAAGACTAATGTGATTGTACTTCCTGGTTCTGGTCAGAACTCGAGCAGCAGCGTTCTGGATGTACTGCAGCTGTTTTACAGCTTGTTTTGATAGGCCAGTGAGCAGGTCGTTACAATAGTGTAACCGACTGGAGACAAATGCATGGATAAATCTCTTTCAGAGAGAGAGACTGAAGGTGACTGCTGACACTTTCTCTTTGTTTCTGTGGGCCAAAGATGATAACTTCAGTCTTGTCGGAGTTTAGCTGGAGAAAGTTGTTTTGCATCCACACACTGATCTGTTGGATGCAGTGACAGAGTGAATCCACCGGGCCATACTCACCTGCTGTTAGTGACACATAGATCTGAGTGTCGTCTGCATATTGTGATAGCACACATTATTATTGCGTATTAACTGACCTAATTGCAGCATGTAAATATTGAACAGAAGGGGTCCCAAGATTGACCCCTGGGGAACACCATAGGTCAAGGAATTACCAATTTCAACCAAAATACTTCCTGTCGTCCAGGTAACTAATAACTAATAGATTTTCATAAGCAACTTTGGTTTATTTTTTGAAAAGATAATGTGTTTTTTGAAATTATTTTTCTTTACATATTTGTTCGGTTTATTGATCTGTGCACATGACTTCTCATTTATCCGTGACGTTTGGCAGCATTTAATCTTTGATGAGATCTGATTTGTTCATGTCATATTTGTCGGTTGCTATCGGTCTGACTCTGGCACCAGGGAGGTTGGCCCTATGTTAGTCCTGGACTGTTGTGCCTGTGTCAGATAATAAATACCTGCTCTTCCCCTAAATTTCTTTTGATGTCATGAAGACAAAAAAAAAAAACAAATAATGAACTTGAGCCTTTTACAAAAGACACCGGTTGAAACATCGGCTAACCTAGAGGACATGCCTATGACTGCCCACAATGAAACCTATTGCCACCAAGAACTGTGAGCACAAAGTTAAAAAAAAGAGCCAAGCCGGTGGTGGAGGAACAAGCTGTAGTTCCAAAAAAAGGACTGGGATTAAACCACACACACACACATGTACACATCCAAATGCACTCATCAGAAGTGCGAAAGACTTTATTAGAACACAAATAGAGAGAGAAGGAGAGCGAGAAGGAGCGAGAGAAGCGCTAGTGCTAAAATGCTAATTAAGTGCTGCTGTGTGTGTTAGATGAGGACACTTGAGATTGTATGTATTAGCAAGTGTTAACTCCTGCTAGCCAAACAGTTTACTCAGGGCTAATCTCTGCACGATACAGATGATGGCTCGGATGCTTAGACTGTAAAACATAAAAATATTTGCGCAAATATTTAGCTTGAACTTGACTGGATGCTGTTAAAGTATAATTATTTAAACAGAGTGAAAGAATAAAACTGGGACTAGGCAAAACACTGAATCGAAATTGCACATTTACTAGAGCAAATGTGGATTTAAGGAGATATCTGATTACATTGTATAGATCTAAAAACACGGAGAAGAATAAAGTGATCCAATGACCCAAGTTTGTAAATATAACCAACAATGCTAACAGCAACTTTTGGCTAAATGCTAATGTGATACTAACACGACCAGGACATAAAGACACCCGACCCTATTTAATCAGTCAAATTTATCAAACTAAATAAAATGGATAAGCTATTTATGCAAGTTTTGTGCCCTATGCAGTATTTACTAATGCAAGATGCACACAGAAGTTTAGACTTGCAAGGCATGACCTGGACTTGAGTCAGACTTGAGTCACAAAAATGTTAAATTGAGACTTGACTTGATTAACTGAACACAGACTTGGGCCTTGACTTGGACTTTGAACTCTGTGACTCTGTGGCTTGATGCTTCTTCTGAAAAAATAAATAATGTCATTTACTGGAACATATCCCTTCTCTTTTCTTTCTTTGTTACTAGAAATGTATTTTGAATGGGACAATTTATAAAATATGTGAAATTGCAGAAGAAAAATGATAGACTGGCACTGTGGACTTGACTCGGACTCGTCTCTCTTTGACTTGGAACTCGACTTGGCTTGTTTTCTTTGACTTGGATCTTGACTCAGACTTGTCTTTCTTTGACTTGGACTAGTTTCTCTTTGACTTGTTGTCTCTGACTTGGGACTTGACTCGGACTCATCTCCAAGTCAAGTCCCAAGTCTCGGACTTTTCTCTCTTTGACTGGGACTTGACCTGGACTTCAGGCCAAAGACTTGACACTTACTTGAGACTTGCAAAACTGTGACTTTTTACTCCCCAAAGTTCTAGTCATTGTTTATAATAAGAAAACCATGAGATCTTAAACAATCTACATTTTTTAATCATCTTAAAATCTCCAAAACGATTCTTATACTTTCTCGTTGATAACACGGCCCACTTCTTGGCCTCGAACAAACTACACCAAGTTTCCACCAACAGTTTGAAAAGCCCTGGATTAACGAACTGGCCCAACGAGTGGAACAAAATGTCGTCTTCATTATGTCGATAACGGAATAAAGCTGATTTCTGTTTCATCTCTTTTTGAGGAACATATTGTGCGCGTAAGGAGCCGCAGAATTATTTTGTGGATTAGTATTGGCATTTAGACGCTGTTGGCTCGCAGTCTTGTCTGTTTTAGATCTTAAGTACATTCTTTGGCATCGGTGCAAGCCTCAAACAGCCCGGCCAACAGAAATGAAACTTCAAAACCCGATCAGGAGGACAGCAGGAGGACTCACAGATTACAAGACAAATATAGAAAGAAAGTTAAAGTCATATTTTGGGGGAACATTGTTTCTTAAATAGTTGTAATGTTGGACAGAATGGTGTAGAGCTTTGAAGGCACAATCATGTTACACTGGATGCAAGACCAAGACTAACTACTATGAAATAAAGTCACACTCTTTAGGCTAAATTTGAAATGGGAAGATTTGCTGCTTGCGGTAGAATCTTATTACGGAGATTTTTGCTTCAGTTCAGGCTAAGAACATGATTGATTTTGTAATAATATCACAAATACATTTCTTGTCAAAGTTGTCGTCAAAAAAGACATTACAGCAAACATTTTCTGTGAGTTTCAACAATCATTTAACAAATAAACATGCTACCAAGTATTGTCATTTATCATATTCTAACTATTGTGTAGTTTATGTGGGACAAAAGACAATTAAAGATACAGTTGGCAACACGTCATATTGGGGGTGTGGCCGGCTGAGGGTAAAGTCTTGGGAGAAGTATATCAGGGCATGACATTAGGGACTTTCAAGCACTTGCCCACCGGGCAAGTGGCCACAGTTTTTTACTTGCCCGACACCCAAATCTACTTGCCCGGAAAAAAAAAAATGTTTTTTTTTCTAAATTAAAGTAAAAATAAAAGTGCTAATGACATTGACGTGTCCATAATAACTTATTTTATATGCACACCAACGTGGCCATATTTTTAAGTGGGCCTTGACAAAGACATTTAGTCTAATTTAGTCTCTCTCTTGTCTGGAATCGAAAACAACAGAAATCTAAAATGTAAACCTGATGAAAGACAGAAGCTATGGTCTTTTTATTACATGTTTCTTTTCAGTGTTGTTAGAACCAGTAGAACCAATTATTTTTTCACATTTTTTCCCAATGAACTATATTACAATCCTGTCGTAATGACTGTGAATCTACTGTAAAGTATCTATACATTTCTGTGCATTGTCCAAAAAAAAAACAAGAGCCATTGTGACAACACTGTAAACTGTGATTCACTCAGCACAAAGTTGTAAATTATACCTAAATTAATTGGAAAAAAGCAAAAGGATGTTCTTCATGAGTCAGATTTTTGTGCAATAAAACATTTCAGATTAAATATTTTACATATGAATGTGTGCAGACTCTAAGAACATTTTCTTTTCAGATTTGACAAACAATAATCAATCCTTGGATTTCAACCATTTGAAGAATAAAACAAGCTTCAAAAAAGGTTAGATGCATTCTAAAAACTAAACAAATTTTTAGTTTCAACTTTTGAAACCCAAAACTACCCAAACTAGTGTCATTTGTGCCCAAACTGCAAACACCAGCTTTACTGTCGACTTAAAATCTCTTTTTCGTCTGTGCAGAGCTTGTTCTCACTTATGATTAGTCAATCAGGCATCAAGGACTAATGCTGCGTTCAGACCAGACAGCGTTTAAGTGTCTAAATTTGCGTGTTACAGCGTATTTTGACACAGAATATTTTCGAAGCTGACGTCCAAATAGGCGTCCAAAACGCCCCAATGCGTGTCGAGACGTTGGGGGACAAAAATACACTTTTAACGCCCCGACGCGCTTCTTCAAGTTCCTGCTTGTTTGCTGGCTTTGTTTTGCTCATAGACAGATCACTGAGAGAGAGAAGGAGAGAGATAGAGGCTGCTGCATTTATAAAACGTAACTTTCTCCTCCTCCAGACAGTTGTTTTGCTGTCTCTGTCCTCCTCCAGTGTCACGTCCTACAGCAGGTTTAAACATTTGGAATAGATCCATGTGAGGCTTTGTCAGTCCAGATCATGTCCATGTTGTTTGTTTTGTGTCGCCAGATTTTCAGAGCAACAAGCGACCAAGCCTTTGAAAAAAGCCCCAAAACAAGCGACCTTTAGTTAAAAAAGTGATTAAAAGACTTGAGTAAACAGTCGTCCTTCCTCTTGATCTGAGAGGAGAACAGCAGCAGGTCACATGTCACAGGAGTGGAGTCTCTGATTGGCTGACGCCGACTTCCATCGCGTCTGAAGATGGATTTTCACAACTCCTGCATTCACCGCAGCCTCGAGCGAAGTTGTGTCCGCCGCAGGTTTGAGCTTCCACTTCGCAAGACACCGCGTTTTCAGATGCAGAAACACGCGTCAACAGACACCAATACGCACCGCAAATACGCTGGCTTAACATTGAAAATGGACGCGAAAATGCAAATACGCTGTCTGGTCTGAATGCACCATAAAAGTACAAAGCTTTAAGTTCACAAACAGTCCAGACAATTGTTTGTGTCTAAAGAACTCAAAACAGTTTCAGTTTGAATTTGTACAATTTTTGTTGGACTGCATTTTAGGAAAAATGTTCCAAAATATTAAAGGGTTAACTCACATGACAATAAATAGTATAAATTAAAAAATCCCTCTCTGTCCTTCATTAATATGATCTACTTTTCAAAATGTCATAGGAGACGAGCCACATTACAACAATAACAATTACAAATTTTAAATCTGCCGCTTGTTACATTAAAATCTTACAATGAAGAGGCGGAGCTTATCAGTTCTGCAGTTTTGTACAAGAAGTAAATAGACCTTTCTTTACTTCTAAGCTGTTTTTCATACATTTTGTGTTTGTTTTGTAATATGTAAATTACTGACCTATTTGTATAGATTATAGTTCATTCTTAAATACATATAGAAGCAATAAGATAGCAATAGGTCCCCTTTAAAAATGTTGTGTTCGTATCAACGTTTTGCCCGTATGGATATTTACATTCTGCATTTGGCTCATCTTTTAAAACCCACTCATCAGGATTTTTAACATAAACTCAAAAGTGTGTTTGTAACGTGTTTCCACGAGTGGAAAAATTTGTCATAATCTCAAAATGTTTGTATATTGTCTTCAAAAGTGGTGATAACCCACCTTATCTTTTGGTTAAAAATGGTTGCAATAATCGCTAATTAAAACACTATGTAAAGAAGATAGTTGCTTTGAATTAAAATCAACCTCTGAAGATCTCTCTAGGAGGTGTTTGCATGTTCTCTCCATGTTCCCATGGGTTTTGTGAGGGTGTCTGTATGTTAACCTTCTCTTGAGTTGGCCACTGTTCAGGGAGTTCTCACGACTAAGGCCTAAGTAGACAACAAGTGCCATTATTGAGCAGTACTTTCTATTTCTTTAAGTCCTTTAGGTGCCCTGGTGCCGGGGTTGTTCATTTTGAACACTGCACAATCCAGTAGGCCTTAATATTTAGACTGTAAGCCTGGAGAATCCAAACTGGAATATTTTAGTGCAGAGTTGAGTCTGGAATTTCCCACTAATTCTTAGATACAGAAAACAGCCTGGAGATGGAGACTCTGGAATGATTTGAAGAACTGCTAGTTTGGGTTAAGAAAAACAGTGTTTGTTGTCGACAAATTTAGTCCGTCTTTCGATTTTCAATTTACTTTGTATTCTGTCATTATTGCCATTGTCTCTTACTGCATTTTATGTTTATACTTTAAACAATTTAAAAACAAAAACAGGCGCATGGGCTGCACAGAATATGCCTTGGCTCACTGCTACCTTTGAGAAATAGAGCAACTAAGCTAAAAAGCAAACAAAAACTACAAAAATTGAAACATTTAACTTCTTTACTATGCCATGATACCCTGCATAAGAGAATATATTCAATAACCTTTACTTCAATTTGTCATATTAGTTCCATTCTCCAAATCTAAGAAATACAGTCTGGTAGTAAAGAGTATAGATTTTTGACCATTACAAATACTGCACATACAGTATTTAATTCTGTACTAGAGAACATTCTAACAAAACCAATCATCATCATGGAGTTACCAAGTCATGGAGTCTAAATCAGCTTATTCTGGCTACTAATCTGTGTGGTGTTCAGATAGTGTTTTGTTTTGTTTTGATTATAGTAAATTTAATGCAAACTAGTTTCAGGTCCAATTCCAAATAGTTTTTTAGATTTGAGAAACACTTGTAGACTTCACTGCAGACAAGTCAAATGCTCATAGTTTTAAAAAAATTTGACGCAGATTTTTTCACTTGCCCATTCGGGCAACTAAGGAGAGCAAAGCACTTGCCCGGAAAAATTATTTACTTGCCGCGGGCAACAGGACAACCCTTAATGTCAAGCGCAGAGTATATTGTTAAGACATGGGAAGCTAAACTTTTTACCTCTTTTAAGACATTTTCTGATGAACGCAATGTATTTTTAGCACAAGTAATTCAAGTCGAGTTACAGCCACGTTTAAATGGAAGTTGCTGATGTGCTTTATGTCAGAAAAGCAAACAGAAAGCTAAAGAAAGATGCTAAAACACACCAGGCAGTGCTAGCATCATGTTAGCATTTAGCTCGCAGCTACTGTTAGCATTGTTGGACATAGTTCAATCGTTGGATCACTTTATTCATCTCCATGTCTTGTAGCTATATTTGACACAATGTATTTCCTTAAGTCCAAATTTACTGTAGTTGTTGAGCAGTGACTGATAAATTGTTGTTTTGATTCACTCTCAATGTTAAGTTTCCCCCATGGAGGTTCGTTAGTGGGTGTGGCCTCTGCTGTGAGACTGTATAAACTTCATCAAAACATCCAAACTGGTAAAAACGAGTCAAAGCGTTTAGTAAAGTCTTGAATATAATCATGATCACTTTGTTTTCTTAAATATGTAATGCCATCGCTGCTTAACACCTATTGTATCTTTCTTGGTTAAAACAGCGCCCCCTCACAAAACAAGTATATAACTAACATGTGTTCTTATATTTGCCAATCATATAGGTTTAAAAAAGTTTAGGGACTACAATTTCTAGTCCCTCCCCTGGGTTAAACTGCACTTAAAAAATCATTATAATTAGGAGTTAGCTTAAAATGTTGAGTCTTTTTTGTCAGGCTGACTATTTTGTTTCTACGTTTATAATTGTATTTCCAGGTGGTAGCAGCATATATGACATTGAAGGTATTTTTTTAGCTGTTACAAAAGTTTTAGCAAAAATGTATATAAATACACACTGATGTGATCTAACAATTTATAATACTTGACAATACTGTACCTATGTAATTAAATCATTGTTATATTTTTCTTTTTGGTTAAATTGTCTCTTTTTTGTGACACAGATGAAGGAGTTCTGTTTTAGAACTTCTTATGAATGCGAATTTCATCTTTTTTGACTCAGATTACACGATTACCAGCTCGCTAAAGTTAATTAGAAATAACTAAGTCCCCAACATATTAAATACGTCGTTACAAACCATTGTAATGCAGCAAAACTCAAAGTGTATTTAAAACCGTCAGTTTAACCACCGCCTCTGCTTCTGTCAAACTCGAACATTGACATTGACAGAAAAATGAACGAATCATTTATATCCTTCTTATACGACTCTCGAGGACCAAGGACTGTTGTAGAAACCAATTTACGAACATAAAAACCCAGAAATATTTAAGAAGCTGTAAAAACGTCGCCATATTCACTTTATATTGACGCAGAATCGGTCTTTCGGTAAAAGATAAGCCTTGAAATCTTTATATTCCCTTTTTGTCACAGTGTAGTTAAATAAAACGAATTCCTTCACTCGAGCAGAGAAGAGACTTACGGCTATATTGAATTAAATGTGACTTTCTCAGTCAAAAGTTTGGAAATTTATGTCAGTCATTCTGCGCTTTAACAAGAAACAGTCGGGGAACGTAAGAATCTCTGTAGAAATGTCTGAAATATCGGTTTGAGAATAAGACAGGGAAGCCTTTCAGTTTTATAAATACCATGTTTTTAAGTAATAGGTTATGTTATTTTTAATGTTGTCAGTGTCCACCATCATTTTGTTGAGTTATTATAATGAGTAGAGAAAGATTGTAACCTATAGAACAAGTGTCCAGTTCCGGCAGCCATCTTGTGTAGGGAAGTTTCCAAAAGGTCTCATACAAACTAAGAGGAAGCTGACTTTTAAATGACTTTTTCACTTAAAGGTGCAACGTGTAACTTTTTGACCAAAGAACCAACTTAAATAAAACATTGTTTTTCTAATGTAGATGTCTTTGTGACACTATACTGAGCAGGCTTGTGTAACGCTAGTTAGGTTGACTATGGCTATACCAAATTTAGCTGCAACAGAATTATTCTTTAGGAGCCTGAGTGAGGGTGAAAGAACAACACAGAAGAGTGAATGTTTAGGTAGATATATTGAAATTAAAGAAGCAATGACAAAAAAACATTGATACACACACACAAAAATTGTATGTGTGTGTATGAGTTCAAAAGTCTTTCGTACAGTAAATCCATAATCCGGTTTAAAATTTCAAAATTCAGTTTTGATCCAGAACTGACAAATAATCTTTAGCTCGCCATCAGTTGAGTAGAGTTGAGTTGATTGATTGTCCATTTACAAAAAAAAAAAAAAAAAACAAGTGAACATCATTCCTATAAAACACAAATTAACATATGATTAGCATACAAGCTGTAAATACCAAGATCAATTATCAAATTAATAATTTGATTTCTTAATTTATTATATTATTTACCACAAAATTAACAACTTCTTGGCTCAGAGGAGGAGAATAATCTATGAATTATGTGACCTTGTTTTTACTTTATTTTCAATTCAAATGTTGCTGCCTCTCCACTCGTAAGATGGCCACCGTAACTGCCACGGCAACAGGCCCCACACACTCTCTGGGCAGTATAATAATCTAGTGGTCGAAAAGTGTCGGTAAAACTAAGATGCAAGCAAGTCTAAAATGCACTGGGATTCAGCAAATTACATACAATTTGTCCCTAGTTACCTTTACCTACTTTTTAATCACATGTGAGTGCTGCAATATTATGCAAATATAATGTTTACATATTATAATATATGTTCTATTAGGCTTTATATAGCCCAATAGAAGTAGGTTTCTTTGTTCTGGATTGAACTTTTGTTCCTTTTATCCTAATATTCTCCAAAAACTCAACAATTGTAAGGCATTTTTAGACTTAATCTTTGGTAAATAAATAGCAAATATTTATGTAAAAACTGCTGCTACTACTAGACTGTAAAATAAAGTTTGGTGAGTGTAGGCGCTACTTTGATAATACCAACTCTGCAAGAAATATATTCTGAGAAAACAGCCTTCGAATTTATAGTGTTCCATATAATTCTATGGAGTGGGTGGATTAAACAATAAAACACTTTTAAAGCAGACTAGACAATGTTGTTGGTTCCTGAGAGTCTTTATACTGAGAGAACAAACTGACCAAAAACAGAAAAGGCAGAAAAACATCTTTCCACTTATAATACTGTTCATTGACACATTCACACACAAGTCTCAGGACAGTGGTTAAGGTCTATAATAACCTCATATATCCCACGATGCCCCTCTTCTCGGGTCATTGTCCTGCCTTTTCCAGCTCCACGTTTGGCCCGGCTCCAGCCTTTGTGCGGAAGTGGATGAATTCTTCGATGTTGTGATAAGATTTATCCTAAAACGCTCCTAATGGAACAGGCAGATGTTATCAGTGTCCGATAAAAACACCACAACGGACGGGCACTGCTTTACTTCATCTATTCTAGCTAAAGAGATTCTGCTTC
This sequence comes from Mugilogobius chulae, assembly GCA_038363315.1. NCBI lineage: Eukaryota > Metazoa > Chordata > Actinopteri > Gobiiformes > Gobiidae > Mugilogobius > Mugilogobius chulae. Next base: position 20,782,670 of record CM076401.1, on the reverse strand, counting down.
AGCAACTGACTTCTATATTTTACTTTGACAGAATTACCAGTAAGTACATAATGGCTGTAGTGTAGTTTGGTTGTAGACCTTAATGATGGTTTTGTTTGCATTAGTTCTAGATTTTTAAAAGGCTTCTGTTCCACAAACTTGTCAACGTAAATACTGCTTTTTTAGACCATTTTTCTTATGCTGACTTTCACAACTCTTCGCCTAAACCGTTAATATACAGTAAGTTTGACACCGGAAGTTGCTCATGAACACATCTCAAAGTCATTTGTACAAGCCTGAGAACTCTCAGTTTCACAAAGACTCCAGTCATTTGTTTGTGCCAACACAGAATTGTGTATATACTATGACATGCTTAATATAATGAGGCAGCCTGTTTCACGTGTTTAAGTCCCAGTTAATTTCGACGGTGGATGTAAAGACGTTATTATTCATGAAGACGCCAGAAAAAACAGGAGTGTAATTGCACGCAAAAAAGACAAAAGCGTCGCCATGACACGCAATTTGTCATGGTGTGGTTTTTACACGCAAGCCATGAGAACACGTTGCATGAGCATGTTTCTAGCCCTTTTTTGCGTGTCTCTTATGTGTCGTCTCTATCTGATGCAATGAAAAGCGTCTTATAGACAAGTGTTTTGGTTAAAGCCTCGTGGGGACATTTTCTTTGGGATTAGATCTGAATTGACAAAAATGGGTAAGTTTAGGTCTGGGGACTGAAGTTTGTTAAGATTAGGGTTAGCATTTTGCTTGTATTCATAAATAATAAGTTTTTACATCCATTATTGAAATTAACTGGGGCAGGTATCAGAGTTAACATGATATATATAGAGGGATTTTTTGGTCGACGTCACTTTCCTCCCTATACTGTGCATGCATTGTGCAGAAAGAGCCCTCTCCGTCTGGTTTAATTCAAACTTCTTTGAATTAAACAACAAAACGGGACGACAGCTGGCTGTTTTATTCAGGTATTAACTGGTATGACAGACATCTGTCTCCTGAAGCTTGAGACAGCGTTTTTATCGCTGCTTTTTCACCAGAATGTAACTTAACAATCGTAGGGTCGAATTTCATTCACAAATGTTGATTTAGCAGCATAACTTATATTTTCTCACAGTGATAAACTCTTTACTTTTACTTGTGGTTTACTGACAATGGTGCTTTTTCGACTATTTGTTTCCACTATTTGTGTCTATGAGCGGCAGCTCTTTCTGGAGGCAGGATGCGCGCACATCTCCGTGTTGATAAACAAAAAAATTCCTCTTTAGCAAAAAAAGAAGAAATTATACACATTTAAACTGGTATGTACATTATTTCAGTGAGACGGGGTTGTTTGTGCTCCAAAGGCTTCAGAAACCGATTGTGATTTTAACATTTCTGGTCATTTTGTTAATTGTCTTTGGGCCTCATTCTTTTTTCCTTCCCCACAATCCCCTGCGTCTGCAATACCACCGAGCCCGTGGACATTAAACTCAGAGCCGGTGTGATTATTTCACAAGGAGCAGCCGACGGTTTGTGTTCCTAAATAATGTGAAGTGTCAAACAAACCCAGCCCTCCTTCCCTCCTTCTCTTCCCTCTAACACACCAGAATTAAAATAACCCAGAGAGAGAACGAGCCTGTGACCACCTCTGCTGCGGTGCAAATGAAAATGCCCTTCTCGAAATAGATGATTTTTACCCTTCACATGTCCACTTTTATTTTAAGCCCAGTGACACGGTGCCATCCATCACAGAGCCGCCCGAGGGGAGAGAGAACGAGAGAGAGAGAGGGAGAGCTGCAGACAGAACGTGTGATACTAAAGCAGGTGTAAGTAAAGGTTTGACTTACACTAATGTACAGTAGAGCTCAGTTACTGGAGGACTGGAACGGTTAGTTCAGGTTACAGATGTTTCTACAAAAGATAACGTGAAATCATAAAGAACAAAACAAAAAAAACCCACACACACATCGTTATTAGAGATAGACCTTCGACTTCATTTAGAAATCATTCATTGTGTAATAATTTTGCAAGTGCGTACAGTTCATAAAAACATTTGATCTGTGCTATTCTGTGATTTAAAATGTTCAAAAGAATATAATATTTATTTGGACTAAAAATCATTATAAAGTTTAACATTTTTAAAATAGTCTGAAACTTTATTAAAACAAAAATCTTTATTAAAGAAAGTACCTGTCTTTTGAGTTGAAAACATTAGTGACTTAAAATGAAGATTTTTAATAATCATCATGGTATAATGTCTATTTCTTAGTATCAAAATGTTAACGGTTACCCTCAATGTACACAGACTGCGAGTTTGGTGAAAGTCGGGACCCACGCTGGTCCCGCAGAACTTAGAAAGTGCTTAAAACCAATGTGTCCATGTACACGGACCTCCGAGGAGTACGGATGCGAGTGCGGGAGCCGCGCGGGTTTGCAGAAAGAATCCGCATGAAGTCTATTTTTCCCGGAGACCGCAGCCGTCTGATGCGGCTTTTAATTCATTATACGAGCGCTCTTGCATGAATTTACGTCAATCCGCGTGGTTTTGGACGAAACCGGACCCCAGTTGACTGCCTCTGGTGTAACAGGCACTTTGCAAGAAACCCACACGTGTCCTGAACCGAACCCGCCTCGCTGTCTGTGTACATTCAGGGTTATTCCAGGGACATACAAGTGATTTTCGTTCTACGCAAGCCCTATGCGCGATGAAACTAGCCACGCGTTCCTCTCGTATTGTTTAGAAAACACACGAAGTCAATGAAACCAGCAGCACCGCAACAGGTCTTGCAAGCGTTGTGAAGTGAAAGAAAACAACCAAATTTTTTCGTCGCTTGTCGCAGGTGTATGTAGGAATGTACTCTTATTTGTGTATTTTCATCAGCACCACACGTCCTAGGACAGATCTGGAATGTATGAAGGATCCAGCTTCAGAACCACTGTCTGTTTGAGTTTTCTAATTTACTTGTGAGTATGTATGTAATTTACATGTGAGTATTTTCACTATGGACCTGATACAAGAGCATAAACACAGACAGACGCGTCAGTAGCTCGTGATGACGCGTGACAGGCGCACACACTCTGCTCTCTGATTGGCTGTGTTTGAGTGGTCACCTCCAGTCTCACTTTACTGTTTGTTAAAACTTCTTGCAGACGAAAAAAATCCATCTTTCATTGATCTTTTGCAGTGGAATCCTGGGAGAAGGGAGGCATGAATAGACACGTTTTTAGTGGTAGGTTAAACCGGAACACTCATGCAACCCAGGACCTTCTTGATATAAGGTGAAAATGCTAACTCCTCCATCACCGTGTTGCAAATGTTGGTCGACAAAGACTCCATTGACTAAAAAAACTCCAGTCCTTTAGTGTTTTCTTTGTCCCGTTCACCATATTGTGCATCTTTAGACACCGCAGTATCCTCCCACACACAGCTCTACGGTTAGATCAGCACTAACGCAGCCCACAGTAGCATTTAAGAGGTTTTGTGAGACACGCGAAAGTGAAAACGCTCCGTCTTTTTTGGAGTAAACAGGGGGAAATGGAGGCCTTTCTTTACCTCAAATTACAACCTGGCAACCGTTTTATTGTCTGCCACGAACGCGCATCGCCTCTTTTTACTGCTCCACACTTTCTACGGACGATAATGTGTTCTGTGCTTGGAAAGGGATTGGAAAGAGACAGAAAGAAAGAAAGGTGTGTCAGTGTTGAAAATTATTGGAAAATTAAATGTTGAAGTACTTGGAAGAGATTTCAGTCAAGGCTGTTTTGTGTTTTGCTGTAAAATTTCAGATTGAACAATGGCACAGTTCAAGGAGAAATGTTTTTATGTTTTTTTATGTGGAACAAAACATTTTCAATAAGACAGAAGAAAACACAGAACCTGTACAAATTGTTTCTGTGTGCATGTTTATGAAATGTCAGAATTGTTCGTAATTCTATGCTAAAGTACGCCTGACAGTGCTGCCATATTTATTTCGGTTGCAAAGTGCACTTCCAGCCAAAGTGCTGAACTGTGATTGGTTTGCTTCTGTGCTTTGATTGGATATATATAAATTTTACCAGTAAATTAATTATAAATTATCTTTATCATGTCACAAATATGTAATCTTTGTTTGTTTGTCAAAGCCTGATCCCGTCAGATCTCAGAAGCTAAGCAGGGTTGGGCCTGGGCAGTACTTGGATGGGAGACTGGTGGAGGAACCTCAGGAGCCACAGTGGGGCGAACATAGGAGAAACTGGATGTTGTGTCCTTAGGCAAGACACTTCACCCACATTGCCTGTATGGATCTGGTGTGTATGAATGGTTGGTGGTGGTCGAAGAGCTGATGGCGCAAAATGGCAGCCTCGTTTTGTCAGTCTGAATGAATAATGCACAATGTGAAGTGTCTTTGGGTGTCATGAAAAGTGCTGTGTAAATCCAATGCATATTTGTTAGAAATCATAAAGCTTTGATGATTTTCACTTGTTAATTTTTCAAACATTTAATCCCGCAGCAGCAAGTCTGACCTGGTTTTAAAAAGTTTTCTGGCCATAAAAAATAACTCCCCTGTATAAGTACAGATACTTCTTGAAAAATATAAAAAGTAAAAGTAAAAAGTATAAATACTCTAGAAAACTACTTAAAGGGGTCCTATTACGTAATGTATTCTTCAAAGATTTTACCTTGATATAATGGCCTCCCTTCACCATTAGTTTACTCAAAGTTATATTTGAATTGATTCATGCATGTTTGATTAATCTTGTTTTGTTTAGTGAAGCTCATGCTCAAGAAAATCCCTGTTCCCCCTACCACCTACCCCCTCCCACTTGTCTGTATTTACTTGATATATTTTATATGAACACTCAAAGTGAAGCATAAATGGTTCAAAACTGTCCCATAACCACTTTCCAAGTTTAGTTTATTTTAAAGTGAAGAGGCGGGGCTTATCATTCTGCATTTTTGAACAGGAAGTGACTGGAGCTGTTTCTATTTTTAAGCCGTTTTAGATCAATTTTGTGTTTTGCAATGAGCAAAAGGTAAATTACTGATCTGCATATGTTCTAGTTTCTTACTAAACACAATAGGTCTCCTTAATCACACTACTTGAGTAAAAATACTTAGTTACTTGCCAACTCTGCCCTACTCTCATTTGCAAACAACAGAATCCAGTCGAATAAGTGAAATCCATCGTCTAAAAAAGTCTACTCCAGTCTATTCAACTGAACCGATGAAACGTTGAAAGCTTTAAATCCCACCTGAAGTCAGTTCACATTTTCACAAACTTCATCTCTCCTTGCATTTGAACTCTCTTTCCGTCAAAACACATCAAAACATTACACCACATCTCTACAAGTCCGACCGACAGAAACCGCTCAAACTGGGACAAATATTTACACGTTAACAATGATATTCCATCTATCTGCGGTCTGCCGAAACATCCTTTATTTACATTGAACTCGAGAAGGGTTTAACAACTGGAAACGTCTTCTCCTTCCAGCTCTTTTCCCACAAATAAGCACTTTGACATGGCGTATTGTGTCTGCCAGGAAAAACCCCTTTCTCTCCCTCCTCTTGGCTTTATTGAATGTTGTGGCTGAGTGGAAATGGCGCGGCTCTTTGATCGCCGTGACCTGGAAACGCGATATCGGCCCCGGCGCTTTAGTGGAGCGGTGACACCTGGGGAACAGGGCTGGACGTCCCGTTACGCGATCCGGTTCTTCTCCACGCAAGGCTGGAGAGAGAGAGAGAGTCGCGTTTCAGTGCCGCGGACGCCGACGGGAACTTGGAATTTTACGAGGGTTTTGTGCCGTTTTCTCGCAAGATGGAAAAGGAGAATTAGCCAAGAGTTTTTTTTTTACGGGTGAAATGGCAAACTTGTTAGGTTTTGGTTTTCAACAGAGGTGGATGAAGTGCTTGGTTTTGTTAAGTGAAAGTGCAGAAGCCAAGAAATACTTTAGTTCAAGGAAGATTAACACGTTGTACACTGAACAAAAATATACAGATAATATAATAAAATATAAACACGACACTACAGAACATTTAGTTGGATGCATTGCCAAAGTCTTTTGAAAGCCTTTGGAGACAACTTAAGACAAAGAAATGTAGGTTTTTCAAATATTGTGTGCTAAAACTGAACATTTGTAAATAAAAAAGGAAAAATGCACAGTCTTTGAAATTAATAAATGCTTCTGTTCTTAAAAGAAGAACTAAATTTACTCTTTATTTATGAAGGTCAAAACCTGCTCAACACTACATTATTCACTCCATTTTAAACTTATACAGTTAAGATTGTTGTTTTTCCACAATTTTGAAGACTTAACATGATTCATGTTTTGGACTGACAGAATATTGTTAAATTATCGTTCTTGGGATGAATTATCATTTCTTTCACAATATCGCCAGAAACACATTTTTATAACCTGTGAACATAAATGTAACAAAATTAGTGTTTCTGTTTTTCTTTCTTATGTTAAATCATTTTTTACCTTACAGAGGTCTTGACCCACTTTTATATGGAACTAGAGACTTTTTAATCCTAAAAATGGCTCAGCTGCATGAAACTGATGTAGCTGATGCAAAAATTTATTATTAATTAACAACCAATGTATTCTAAGCCTCATAATTCTTCACCACCATGAGTTTTGAAGAGCTTTTCACAACTTTCAGTAGTGAGTTCAGTTGTTAGCTTTGCTAACAACATGAACAAAGAACTCTATGGATTTTAGACATAAATCAGGACACTGCAGGATAATTTTCACCCAAATAGACACTAGACACTTTGACAATAAAGTATCTGTGCTGTGTGCTTAAAAAAAAAAAGAACTTTTAGTGACTTTAAAGTTAAGTAAGTTTTATGTTATTATTGATAAATTCTGCTCCTTCTCTGAAAGTTTAATAAAGGCATTCTTTGTTGGGATAAAACAACCGACCACTAAACTCTGTCTTCATTTAATTGTTTCCTCTTTTCAAACTTGTAACACAGAGCCATGTAAGTCATTATAAGACTCGTTGGGATGAAAACTACATGCGTTAAATAAACATTTTCTTTCAAAATTACTGTATTCACTCATTGTTAAATGCTGATTCACATATTTGGGTAAAAAACAATGCTGTAATGAAACGTTTAACTAAATTACAAAGACCTAAACTATAATTTATCTCCACATTTTGACAGTCCGCTTCCTGCTCAGCTTTACAGTGTTGTGACAATGGCTGAACCCAACCTATCGACATCCTGGTTGTTATATTGTGCAGTAAAACCAGGTCCAGTGCATGAGGTCACTTCCTCCGCGTTCCCCTGGTGTCAGCTGTCAAAAGCCTTGTCTACGTTTCACTCAGGCCTCGTTCTCTTTTGTAACTCGATGCAGGAAAATTCCCTCTCACCACTCAATAGCTCTCTCCTCGCTGCTGTGCTGGTGATTTGTCGTGACATGGGCCAATCGCGTCTCCACAACGAGCCAAGCACCGACGGGAATCTGTGGGAAATAATAAAACGCAAACTTATGTATGTAGGAGAAACATTTGTACTTGTCACTCATAGCATTGGGTTCATAATATCACATTTTTGCAGTTATTGTGACACAAAACTATTATTTATTGTTATTGTCACTGTGCCCAAACAGCTGTGAAATCTTCTTTTGCTCACTCACATTTTCTACTAGAAAACTTGTTTCTGTGTAATCACATTCATAAATTAAGTTAAAGGGACTATAGCTGATCTTTTTACAATAAAATAACTTAATATCCATTTTCCTCTAGCACAGCTGTATCTATTTCAGGTGGAAATTTGTTCGCTTAATATTTAGTCCGCCTAATAATGTCCAGTTTGTTCACCAAACTTCACTAAGTTTGTCTTGTTGTTGTTAGCATTGTGGCTAACTACTGTTAGCGCACTGGCAAGTCTCGTTTCTAATAACTGTGAAAAAGCTTAAAACACATCTTACTGAACATTTGAGAGACAAAATGCATTAGATAACGAGCTAAACATTTGTACTTTCATAGGAAGTTTAAAATTTTGTTTACGTTTATATAGAAGCAATTGGGTAATGCCATTAATGCAAGGTTTTATTACAGGCCCTTATGTGGTAGATAAAATAACTGCTGTTCTCTGTTTTTTACGTGAAGGTTAAGGTACATTTATTGTCCCCGAAGTTTGTCCTCTGCATTTGTCCATCACTGGTCCGCTCAGCGGTCTCCTCAGGAGCAGTGAGCGCCACAGTGCAGCGCTCGAGGAACCATCTCAGGTTTTAGGCTTGGTCAGGAATGTCTGAGGACATTCCTAAAAGCATGTTTTTGTTGGTGAGGAAACGCATGCCAGGTGAAAACCCACCCAAACACGGGAGAAACATACAAACTCTGCAGAAGGCCATGCACTCTGCCACCGTGCCGCTGATCAACCACCTGCTTGTTTTCATAGAGATGTTCTTTGCTGGAAATTCCAGGCAAATCATTCAACTTTTATATCTTGCAGGCCTTCATTGCAGCTCTAAAATTAATTTTGTGAGTTTAGTGGACTTGCCACAACACTACACAGATCTTATCTGTAACTTGGCCTGCTTGTCTTTGTGGAGATACATGCCAGGGCAATTCAACATGCATTATTTTTTCCTGAAGGCTGGACTTCTGTTTTAAAACTGAACTTGAACCACAAGATAGACTAATAATGAATAAATGTATTGTCTGGAAGACTGAGCCGTATTTCACTGTTGAATAGTTCTGCTTAAACTCATAATGTGAAGTTTTCAAAAAGCCACAAATCACACATTTAAACTTATCAGGTAAATTGTTTAAGCATGGAGAAGAAATTGTTTAAAAAAGAAAAGAAGTGAACTGTCTTTGATGAAATAAATGAATACATAAATAGCAATTACACTTTACACTAACCTCATTACACTCGACAGAATCAAACGCTGAGAGAAACTTGACCGCTCTCATGTACATAACACTGATATCTCTTTGCCCATCGCTCTTCTCTCACACATACATCACTTTACCCAAGGACACTGCAGTTTACGGCCGCCTGAGCTCAACTCAAATGACCAACCATCTGTGCCACTGTAGCTCACATTTATTTAGTGTTTTGGTGCCTCTAATAACAGGCCTTTTGGGAGAAGTGCAGCCAGATTCAGGCCAATACAAACCCCTAATTGATTTTTCAACCCAAACCGTTTTGCGCCCGGTTAATGCGTCTCATGTGTGTTGTATATGTAATTGGAAATGATGGCATATCGCGGGCTTAAGTGCTCAAAGCTAAACGATACTGCGCCGAACTCTGAAGGGTTTTTAAAGTTCACCAGACTTCTCTTTGATCAGCGCTAACTTTACAACCGTCGTGACAGTCTGCCCACCTACCACACACACACACATACGCACTTACATCGACAAAAAAAGACCCATTTATGTCAGAAAACAATCTCCTGCTCCTCCGACACATTGGCACGCCACAAAAGAGAAATGTCAGGGTCAGACACAGGCCATTAGCTGTAAGTGAGGTGCCTCTGTGAACAACACCTCTAATATAACAGCAGATGGGACCAGGAAACACAGGTCCACCTGATAGACTCGCTCCCGCTGAACACACTGACAGAGGAAGGTGTCAGCAAAAGGGTCTGGATAAGCACCTTTCAACAGAACTCAGCATATATGGATGTAGAAGATGGATTTGAAGTATAGAATTGGGTTAATCTTCTGAATATTATATAAACCATAAGACCAAGATGTGAATGTTTTCAACCACATTGTTTGAATTCACCTAATATGATTGTGTATACAGTATGTGTATGTTAATTGTTCTTTATGTTACAACATGGGTTGTATGTTTTAAATCATATTGTGTATGTGTAAATATTTCAGGCTGACTCTCAATGGAAATTAGCCAGAATCTGGTACAAGCATCTCTGCCATTGTGAATGTAATTTACATGTCCTAATACAGGACTATTCATTTTTATTTTTCCAAAGGACCAGATTTTTTTGTAGACAGTGACTTCTGGGCCAGAGATGCACCATTTTTGATTGGGGTCCCACAAAATATAACACAAAAATACATAAGACATTTGGATGCTAGAATAGAGCTAGAACAAGACTAGTTACTAAAACTATAATCAAACCTGTCCCTGTCCTAATACATGAAATAATTTTTGTTTAGCTCAATGAGATTACGTAAATGCTTTTTCCCTGTTTTAGTTCTAGACACAGAGTTCATCATTAGACGATTCTGAGATCTTGTGTTGGAGATGATTATCTAAAACTCAACAGACTTGAAAGGTACTCAGTAGTCTATTCAGATGTCAATACATATGTCGTGACCTGAAGAACTAAGTATACAATGGTTTCATTAAACAATTTCTGTAATTTTAAAATGCTCAGTCAGCATCGCGCATACAAAATGGCATCATCTGCATACAAATGAATGCAGCTTTCTCATATCTTACATCCAATAATATTTATACATATTGTAAAAAGTAAAGGGCTATTGAGCCTTGAGTTTGCGTAAAGTGCTACAAATGAAAGCTTTCACCCCTCCTCTTTGCGTCCATTGTGTGTCCAGCACCTGCAAGCTTGTTTCTGTGTCTCTCTGTCCCGTTGTGTGTCTGCAGCTCTGCCTCGTCTCTGCCGTTTCTCTCCTCGTCCTCCGCAGATGTCACTCGGCTTTAACCAGAGACCACACAATGGGACCTTTTTTCAGACAGATTAAATGTATCACTGCGCTAACTTTCCTTTAGCCCCTTTTCACTTCTCCGTCATTCTCTCCACGGTTTTAACAGAACAGGGCCCGTCGCTGCTCCAAAACAAGAAGATCGGTATCAAAGACGAGAGGGAGGGGGGGTTGTTTTTGTGACCGTCGCCTCGTGTTACCACCTGAACTGCAAAGGTGTTTTCTTACCTGATTTGTATTCGTTCACACAATGGCCGGAGCTGGCTCTCTTGTTTCGCGGTAAGGAGAGTCCAGACGAGACTTTTGTTCGGGACATCATCGGATACGTGCGCGATGCTTCCCCCCAAAACCAGACTTGGGACAGCGCCATGCACAAGCTTTGTCCTTTCTCTCTCTCTCTCTTTCTCCAATTTTCTGCGTTTTGTCGCTGTGAGAAACTATTACAGATAAATACTGTACTTCTGGTTTGGCTGTGGAAACATAGGCTGCAATGAAGCGACTATTGTCCAACAACCCAACGACAAATTGATTTACAAGAACATTTGCAACTCTTGTGATGAAGTTGAGAAATATTGTTTAGTGTTTTTCCAGCTTAAATTAACACTATTTTTTGACATTAGCATTTAGATAGAAGCACATAATCATAATCCATATGTCCGTATAACATTACACATTTTCTAATATTGAGATGATATGTGGAATAAAAACATTCCTTGAAAAACAAAAGATAGATAGAATAGATAATAATAATAATCCAGCCATTGCATAACAAATATGCATAATCAACTAAAGCACATGGTTTAAGGAGTAAAGACAGACATAAAACAACAAAATAAAATACCTAATTTACTTATTTATCCTATAGATAAAAAAAAATACATAAGCCAAAACAAACAAACAAACAAACAAAAGTAAAAAAACAGTCAAAAGAACTCCAATCGATAAAAGTGAGTTTTAAGAAGTGATTTAAAAGATTATACTGATGGAATGCCTATATTGTCATTGCACATCCTGCACAACGACATTTAAAAGCTCATCCACAGTGGAGTGAAGGGCTTTTAAAGTTCATAAAATACAATAAATCAAAAAGATACAGCCTACTCTACTGCATATATATATATACACCTTCCTCTAATACACAGTCCACTATTGTACAGTCCTAAATACATTGAAACAAATCGTTTTGACAATATTTTGGACAATGCAATAGGTGTATTTGTACAGCACTATAGAGGGGATTGTTTGTTATTATTATCAAAAAACAAGTTATACTGCTAAATCAACATCTGTGAATGAAATACGACCCATAAATGTTACATAAATGTCAGGTGTGCAGGGTTCAGGAGACAGACGTTCATCAGACCGGTTCATACCTTATCAAAACTGCTGCTCTCATCACGCTTTGTTGTTTTTATCAAAGAAGTTTCCCCAGCCAACCTAATGGGTAGCGTCTCTTTCTTCAGTTAGTTGCCCCAACATTAATAGTTTTATTTCCATTTTTAATCTGTGTCCAAATTCACAAATTTGTAGATTTGACAACAAACTGGGGCGATGGCAATGACTACTATGTAAAATATAAATAACAGACTGATACTGATGCTGATATAACACACATCCCTATTGACAATATATCTGCTGGTGAAAAAAGATTTTATTTAAACAATTATATGCTTTAGTGTGTTAAATGTATGTTTTTTGTGTTTGTTCCAGGGCTTCTTCCTCACCGTCTCGCCCGACTCGATCCTCAAAGTGGCCAAACACGCCTCAGAGCACAACAAGATCTTCGGGCTGAACCTGTCTGCTCCGTTCATCAGCCAGTTCTTCAAGGAGCCTCTGATGAAGGTGATGCCGTACGTGGACATCCTGTTTGGAAACGAGACGGTAAGTGAGAAAGCCCCGGGACGACTGTGCAACCGGAGACACTGTGAGAGATGTTCAGGTGTCAGGCGCAGCTTTAGGGCTTTGTCACACATTTGTTATCCGGGAGGTGGAGATTAAAGTGTATTTAGTTGGACAAAACGATCCACTGCTCAAGCCATTGGAATGTGGCTTTTTAATAGATTGTGTTCATGCGATACACGACATTCAATAGGCTAATAAAGCTGTGTGTTTATAAGAAGTCAATACTTGTGACTAGGACTTGAGTTAGACTTAAGTCGGCTGGAAACTAAACAGCAAATTTTGTGTCAAAAATGAAAAAAAAAAAAAAAAAAAAGGATATTAACAGCGATTATTTGTCTCATAGTCGCATCTGTCACAGGCAGCCCAGTCTTGGAGAAAACGTAGATGTACAACGAAGTTTCAAAAACACATTTTCACGCCTTTTTGATGTCAATATGTTACAAAGAGCCAAAACATTATTAACCACAAATTTTGGTTGAAGCTACGTGGCGACATTTACTTTGGGTTTATAATGAGTAAATCTTAACTTAGCCCAAGCCTTGTCCTAAACTTACCCATTTTGTTAACTTACCTGTTAACCCTTAAGAAACTGTTGCCACGTGACTTCAACCAAAGTTTGTGGTTATTTTACGTTTTGGTTTTCATAACATATTGATGTAAAAACTGTTTATCGTACATTTTTGACACTTGTTGTAAATTGGTTTCTTCGGAGACTGTGTTGGTCGCAGGAAGAACAGAGAAAACACATACTTGGGGAGAGCAACAGTGAGCAGAGAACAGTACATGTGTCATGTGATCGAGTGTTTTTTTTTTTTTCATGTGCGCGGTTATAAAAGTGAAACATGAGAGCGTAAGGAGCTGTTACACTGACACGTTCTACAGTCTAGTTGCTTTGTTCATCACTTAAGGAGCAGGTTTGTTGGAGATGATGTGCATAATGCTCGTAAAAAAGAATCCCTCACTTTGACTACATGCACAAAGCGTTACGTTTGTTTACAGATGGTGAAGCAATGTTTCTTCTTTTTTTTTACATTTCAAGAGTCACAAGGCAGATGCACCAGATGCTTCTGTTGTTAAGGTCCTCGCGCTCTTGCTGCTTGTGAACCATTGAAAGGAGAAAAAAAATCTCTTACGAAAATCTTTACTTCTGGTCTCCCTTACAGCCTC
>CM076401.1:19460971-19520971 GCA_038363315.1 Mugilogobius chulae | reverse complement strand
ATCGGTCTTGGGTGAAAGTGTTTTATTCAAGTGAGGAATCATAATGGTTTAAATCAACTAAATAAGCTTAACTTGTAAAGGGCTGGGCGATACGGTAAAAATTATATTATAACAATTTTCTGGAGACAGATCACGATTTCGATATCATCACAATTCTATTCTCTTTTGTCTTTGAGGTAAATACAATCATCTGGTTTAGCTGTCACTCACTCAGAGCAGAACAAACACTGACCAGTGTGGACAGAATTTCAGAAAAAAACATGACCAAGCCTTTGAAAAAAATCCAAAACAAGCGACCTCAGCTCAGAAATAAAGTTATTCAAATAATGATTCATTAGAACATTGTGTGATAATCAATTGTCATTTCTAACACTAAAAACAGCTTTTGAAAATCCATGTTTCATTCATAAATAAATATATTTTAGTAAATATAAAGTGGTGATGGGGAAGTCAAACGATTCATGTCAAAAGTCCTGAACCATCCCTTTAACCCATAAGAACCTGGACCCCTAAATCCTTTTAGAAATGTAAGGAATAGCCTCTTTAGAGACAGATTGTGATATGAGTTTACTGTTGATGTTGAATATATAACATGTGGTAATTTTGAATATAATGATGTATCAGATAATTGTGGAGCAGAACTCCTGCAGCTCAGCCTCAGGTTTCACCCAGTGACATCACAGTGTGAGTCAGAAACACCCAGGTCCCATCTGTCTGTCAAAATGTCCACAAAATCTGGCTTTTTTTGTATAAATGTGTTTGAATTTCAACAGTAATGACCTATAACAGTGCTATTATTAGTCACTTTTTACCTTTAAAAATCATCTTCTGTCAACAAAACCCACCTAAGAAAACATTCTAACTGAGTTTTATCCATAAAACCTGATCCTGTTTGGGGTTAACGTTAGAAAATACACACAGATCTACTAAAGACATGACAAAATTATTACAAAACGATACATTCTTCAGAATTTTTAAACATAATTGAGTTCCTTAGGTAAAATGTGACAGAATGAGCTAAAATGTTCCACACCTATATTGATCCCTGATCAGTAATCAATAATGTGACATATGTGTAACATGGGGGTTTTCAAAGTCGAGCCCGATCTCACAAGAAAGAGTACATTTACCACGACATTACACAATATGTAAATAGTATGATTAGCACGAGTTCACGGCTGTTTGTGTAATTATAGTACGCGTCACAGTCCCAGTTCATTTCTATGGTGGTTGTTAAGACATGTTCTTATTTTAATATTCATGAAATCCTGATTCTAATCTTAACCTGCCCCAAGCCCCAGACCTAATCTTACAATTTTAGTAACTTTATGCCTGAACTTACCGTTTCACCTGAAGAAAACGTCTCCGCGTGGCTTCAATTAAAAAACTCGTTCTATTTTGGACGCCTGAAATCTCGTGTCATTTTTACTCTTTTTCATATCGTGCTAAATGTTCAGCGTAACATAAGAACTAAAAATAGCCTGTAAAGTCGTGGTCAGAATACGCTGTTTTTGTGTCGTGGTAAAAGTAACGCCATCTAGTGAGACTGTGTTGCAAAGTATAAAGTCCAGTAGTGACACATGTGTAACAGCACTTTTCCATTGATCAGTTTTCTATCAAATTATTGATAAAATGTGTAAACATCAGGTTGTGTGTGATCAGACACTTCTTCTGTCACTGTCAGAACAATCAAATAGTTTCACTTTATTTTGAACAAGAAAATATGAACTTTTACAAAAATGCTAATAGGGGTTCACTTCTAGAATTCTAGTTACAAGTCAGATGGAGGCTAGAGGTAGATTTTCATATTAAAACATTGGACTTTGCCATGGAATAATTCAAAAAGTATTTAGCAATTTAAAAAGTGTCTATTTCTAGGATGACTAGACCCATTACTCACTTGCACTGCAAAAATAAACTGCATTTAAACACTATTAATTTTAGCTGCCCTCCACCTCATTGAAATAACATTGGCCAGTCTAATGTTGTGACGTCACGTGAAACCCACCTGTGACTGTGTGAAAACAAAGTCACATGACCAGGACCATGATGCATCAGGATGTTCACCAGGAGTCACTCTGGGAGTGTGTGAGTCAAAACTGTGAATAAAATCATTTATAGGCCCTTCCAGATAGGCTGAAGTGATGTTACACCAGTGTCACGGTGGGTCCTTATGGGTTTTAAAGCAAGAAATGTGTTTGAATCCAGCAACATACTTATCTTACACTTGTATTACTGCATGCTTATTCCTATAACTCTTGAAAATCTTAAATATATCATGTTCACTATGGTTTCTCTATTCTTACCAATCAAATGCACTTCTCTGTAAAGCCTGACAGAGAAACACATCAGCAGTAACAGATTCTATCCTCCTCCGTGTTCGTGCTCCGGCTGAACACATCACCAGTTCCATGTCACATCTCATGTTACAGACGTGAACCGCTCTCCCAGGGTGCACCGGGGGCAGAGAGCCGGGTCAGGGGTCACGTATGAGGCATGTCGGCGCGTGTGTGCGTGTGCAAACAGACATGTAAAGGTTAAACTCGGCAGTGACGGCGTGAGTAATGCAGCTCACGGAGACATGAGGCACACGGCTGCTGCAGGGAATGAGATTGTATGTGTTCAGAGTCAGGAAACACGGATATATTTAACAAACTCACTTCAAACTAGAAGGAAACACGGATATATTTAACAAACTCACTTCAAACTAGAAGGAAACACGGATATATTTAACAAACCAAGTGAAATCTTAATGAGCCAGTTTCCTGTAATAACGTATAAATAAGTTAAATTAACCTAAATCTTGGCATGATATAACTTAACAAGTGAGAAAAAATTCAACTTAGACTTTTAAGTTATAAGAGAGAGAGAGAGTGGAGAGGAGAAAGGAAAAGAGAGAGAGAAGAAAGCGGAAGAGAGAGGAGAGATTGGAGAGAGAAGAAAGTGGAAATGAGAGGGAGAATGAGAAAGAGATAGACAGAAGGAAAAATACAGGAAAAGAGAAAGGAGGAGAGAGAGAGAAAGAGAGAGCAAGACAGAGAAGAAAGAGGAAAGAGACTGACTCACATACACATGACTTCAATAGAGACAAACACTTGAAAGTGTGTAATAACAGGAAGTAGCAGAGTTCTTACCCTCTGAGCGCCAACCGTCGCAATTTTGAAACATGTAATTTAACCGTAAAACCGTCTCTCTCTCTCTCAAATCAAAAAACACTGTTTCTACATGTTTCCACTAGAGGGCAGAAACATCCAGAGCTTGTTACGACAGGTTCTTATAGGACAAAATACAAAGAGGGCCGTGTCAAAAGACGCGCTTTGTAAGTGAGCAGTGAGTGAAAGTAAGGCAGCGCTGGTCTGGCTGCGGTATGCAAAATCGGTCAAAGCACACTAGAGCGGGAGGCTTTGAGTCTAGGGCAGTTCAGGATCTGAGGAATTTCTCTCAGACCGATGAGAGCGGGAGTGAGAGTGAGAAAGGTGCGGCTATCGCAGTTGTCGTAATCCACGGCAGCTGCCTGCAGCGCTCCGCCTGGCGGGACAAACAACTTTTCCTGTCACAAAACACGTGTAGGATGAGCAAGACAGTGTAGGTCTGCAGAAGAGGAGGAGGTGTACGGAGCGTTACGGAGGAGAACAAACAACATCACCAACCGCACAACAAACAAAACAAAACACAAATACGAACACACATCACAACAACAGCAGCACTGATAGGAACACACACAAACAACAACAAAAAACCAAAACACACACACCACACACAGCCAACAGAGGCGGTCGATTAAGCAGTTAGCCAGAGGGAGGGAATTCATACTACACATTATATAGATGCATACTCTCACCCATTACCTCACTATCAATCTCTCCTCTAAAAATTCTGAACAAATTAACATAAACACTGATACCTCACTCTTCCGTAATCTACATGCTCAAAACACAATCTTCTACATATCAACAGCAAACAGCCCCACCCGATACTCACATTGAACAACATGACAAATAATCTAAAAGCGCCAAACCAGATATAAACAACACAAACCTCACTCATAAACATCATCACTCTCACCATCATATATACCCAAATCAACAATAAAACTACACCAACAAATCTAAACAACTAATCCATACTGAACAAACACAAATAAAACAACCTAACCACCTACCACACAACTACTTATCCAAAATCACACACGGCGATTAATGCCAAACATGACCACTCCATTTGAACCCAAAAACCCAACACACTTACAAAGAACAACATTATCACACAGCACAAACATGAAGTAAAACAACGAAACACACAAATTCTCAATATCAAACAAACAATGTATTATACCTCAATCTCTGATTGATAACAACAAACCCAGTCAAAAAACACAAACAAATAAACACACAAAACAACGAGCAAACGGAACACAATTAACCCAAAAAAACAACCCACTTCGCCTATCTGCATGAAGCGATCTAGAATCCTGTAACAAACCACCCGAATTGCAATGACATACAACTCAGGACATACTAATCTACACAACTCAAAAACAACAAAACAGACTCAAAAAACATATTTTTAAGAACAGAAAACAACAAAAAAACAAAACAGTAAATAGGATCAACTGGTTTGATTTCAATGTCAAATCTGATAGATGTGAGAAGCTTAATAAGTTTAACCTCGTTTTGCTACTGTGACTTGTTGACCTTGAGTTCTCTGTTTACATGTCGATTACAAACCCAGCTCAGTTAGTAGACTTTGTGGGTTGAATTAGTTATCGAAACTGTCGTTTAGTTTTCCTGTTTAGCTGTTATTATTGAACCTCATTACAAGAGAAAAATGTCCTTTCTCATCCATTAACTGCAACACCACAAACAACAACAAATACGAACTCAGCATGAACATTAGAATGCTGTGAAGGTCACGCTTGCATAAACCTCTACTTTATAGTGGCTCTATCTTCTAAGTATTTAAAGCCACAGCTTTCAAAGTTAAAACCGACATTCCATTCGGCGCCCAAAGGTTAACATCTACATAAATCATATTTACGGACAAACAACATTAAAACCCATTAAAAACAGACCAAAAACTTGCGTAAACAAAGAAGATTGTTAGTCAAGATCTGGAAATTACGAGAAGTACCTCTGTGTTTCTCGCAGTATGCTCTTGTGGACCGACCTTCTTCCTCCACAACAAGGACGAAATTAAACGACAGTATCGCTCTCTCCATCGCGTCTTATTAAACGACAGCATCGTTCTCTCCATCGCGAGCGTCTGGGTGAAAGTGTGTTATTATTAAAGCCAGAAAATCACATTTGGTTTGAATTCATCTGAAATGTGTCTCATTTCCACAGCGAAAGGAATCTACAGAACATCATTAACCCTCAGGGCGCGTGGCGAGAGAGAGGAGAGACGAGAGAGAGAGAAGAGAGCGTCGACATCGCCAGGCAGGGCGAGGAGGGACACGAGCGAGCAAAGCGAGACGGAGAGAGGAGAAGAAGAGAAGAGAGAGAGTTAGAGAGAATCTAAACAGAAAAGCATCATTAACCCTCAGCGCACACGGAGAGAAAGAAGACGCGGAGAGATCAGAGAGGGGAGAGGAGGAGGGAGAGAGAGAGAGAAGGAGGGAGGAGAGGAGACAGAAAAGAGAGAAGGAGAGAAAAAAGACGAACGAGAAGAGTAGAGAGAGGAATCTACAGAACATCATTAACCTCAGGCAACGGAGAAGAGAGAGAGAGGAGAGAGCGAAGGGGAGGGAGAGCGGCAGAGATGAAGAGGAAGAGAGGAGAAAGGAGAAGGGCGGGAGCAGTCCTCCTAAAGTATCTCTCTTGAATCTCTGACGTCCGGGTCTGCTACCTCACTGTACACGGCACACGAGAAAACGAGCCGTACAATGTCATACAACTGCCTCGCGGACAGACAAGGTTAGCCCAAGAGAACAAACTAACTGCAATGACAGCGAGAGAAACGCTCATAGACACCCATAAACGAAAGTAGTGAGAGAAATCTACCAGAAAGGCATTTAACCCTCAGGCACGAGAGAGACCGCTGCGAGTCTATGCGAAGTACCGTATATATGAATAGGCGGCACTTTGTCGCCGACGGTCTCGCTCCGCGTACTGCCAGGGTGGAGACCCGGAGCACTACTAGGAGCAACGCGTAGAATGGCTTCTGCCATTCCCTAGGACAGGAGGAGGGGAAGAGAGAGGAGAGAGATGAGAGAAAAAAAAAGGACGAAGGAGAGTAGAGAGAATCCAACAGAAACATCCATTAACCCTCAGCAACGAGAGAGGAAGAGAGGAGAGAAGGGAGGAAAGGAGAAGAGGAGGGGAGGGGAGGAGGGAGAGAGGAGAGGGAGAGGGGAGAGAGGAAAAGAAGAAGAGAGATAGTGAGAGAATTCTACAGAACATCATAACCCTCAGGAAACGTAGAAGAGAACGAGAGAAAAAAGGACAGAGCAGGAGAAAAGTGAGGAGGGAGAGAGAGAAAGTGGCCCAATAGTCGAAGAAAGAGAGAGACGCGTATCACGTTTAGGTAGTTATCTTAAGAAAAAGATAAACGAGGGAGAGAAGTGGAGGGGAGAGGAGGGGAGATAGGAGGAGGAGTAGTCGAGGGCGGACGAAGGAGAAAAGAGAGACAGAGAGGGAGGGAGCGTGAGAAGGGAGTAAGGAAGAGAACACACACGACGACCCAGAATCTGCAAGGGAGAGAGCACTGGAGAGATGGAGAAAGAAAGTGAGGGAAGATAAGAAAGAGAGAGAGAAGGTGGAAGAATGAGAGCGAAAAGGAGAAGGAAGAAAGAGGCAAGAGAAAAGGGAGAGAGCTGGAAAAAGTAAAGGAGGAAAAGAGGAGAGGAGCAGAAGAGAGGGGAGAGGCGGGAAAGAGAGAGTAAATTAGAGAGTAGGGAGAGAGAAAGAGGAAGAGGAGAGAGAGAAGGCCGAGAGAGAGGAGGGGAGGTTTGGATTGAGAGAAGAGAGAGTAGAAAGGAGAGAGAGAGGAAAGAAGAAAGTGGAGAGAGGGGAGGGAGACGAAGAGGAGGGATGAGAGAGAGAAGGAGAGAGAAGAGGAGGGGAGGATGAGAGAGTTGGGGGAGCAAAATAAAGGGAAAGAGAGAGGAAGAGGGAGGAGCGAAAAATGTAAGAGCAGAGAAGAGGTGAGAGAGAGAGAAAGAGGAAAGAGGGGAAGAGAGAAGGCGAGAGAGAGAGGGGAGAGGGAAGGTTGGAGAGAAGAGAAAAGAGAAAGGGAGAGTAAGAAACAAGGAGGAGAAGAAGGAAGCGAAATGGGAGATGGAGGGAGTAGAGAGAGAGAAGGGATGAGAAGAAAGAAGAGAGACAGAGATCGAAAGGACAGGATGAGAGGAAGAAAAGCGCTCCTATGCCAGAGAGGGGGACATTGTAGCAAAAAAAGGAAAGAGAACGGAAGAGGGAGGAGCGCGAAAGGTAAGAGAGAAAGAGAGAGGGGAGAAAAGCGAGGGGAGAGGAGAAGAGAGAGAGAGGGAAGTAAGAATGAGGAAGAAGAGAGGGTGGGAGAGTGAGACAAAGAATATATGTGAGAGTTTGTCAGTTTTTCTCTCTGTAATGCTGCGTTCACACACTTCTGCCTCCATCATACACACACGTGATCATGTGACGTCGGTGCAAAGGGTCAATACAAAGAACCGGATCTGAACTGAACTTTGAACTGAAACGTTTGGAGAATCGTCCCGTCCTTGATAAACAAACCCACAGTTTCTTATTTACAAACAGAACAAAAGCAGAGCCGCAGCAGAGACAGTTTAATTCTAACGCTCCACATTCAAAATCCACTTTAATTTGCACAATTTAATTAACGATATGCTAATTCTGATCAAATGACACGGGCCGAGTTCGTGACATTTAATAAAGGCTCGTCCTGTTCCTTTTTCATTAAAACCATTCTCCTTTGTGATTCAGAACAATATTAGAATAAACTAAACCTGTTCAAATGCTAAACACACGGAAATGAGGCTTTGTCATTTTATCAGTTTAACTCAACACGACAGGTTTTAATCATGACTGACTCACGTTTAACGGAAACAGCAGAACTAACTTTGTGTAAAAAAGTCAAAAATATTGACTAAAAATAAAAAAGTCGAGTCTGACTTAAAGGTGCATGGCGTAAGTTGCAAAGGTTTTGAACAAGGGTGCCATCTTTGGCGTTTTGTGGCACTGCACCCACCCTACTATCAGCAGCTGAAGACGTATTTTAGGCTTAAAATATTCTTTTGACACATCGTTACTTTCTGCTAAATATTTTCTTGGCTAAGAAGACAAGTTATTTGTATGAAAAAGTAGATGCTGACTATTTTATGTTCTTTTGACTGAATGATCAGTTTACAAACTCCAAAAGTCTACACAAGAAAGATTATTGAGAGTTTGAGGAAAAGCTTTGTTTTAGCATAAACAAGCTTTTTTACACGACTCATTTATCATAACTAAATGCTCAATGACAAATTATTACCTTACCGAGACAAACAGCTAAGCGCTAAGCTAAGCTTTGACTAAATGTGCGATGTACTTTGACAGGCCTGAGAGTCTTACGTTCTAATGAAAATAATTGCCAGATGAACGTCTTATTGATCTCCTGCACAGTTTCTTCTTTCTCAAAAACATGTCCAAGTGCTCCTTGGCTCTGCCAGTCGGCTCATGCCGGTTGTTTTAATCGGACCTAGGCTAATTTTTCTGTATATGGGGGTTCGGAAGCTAGATGGCAGTATTTACCACTGATTATTTATTTAATTTTTGTATTAAACAGTTTACAACATTCGTCTGTTGTATAAAACCGAGAGCTTTTGCGAGATAAATAGAAATAATGCCAATAAACCAGTGAAGGAGGTTTAGCGCGGGGAAAATGCGACCAGCGCCACTCACATTTATGAGCCTGTCTGCGCTTATACAGGCAACCTCGGTAAGTTTTTAAAACATCATGGCGCATATCCAGACATGTGCCATGGACGGTAATTTTATATATCGTAATATGAGCATTTTAACTTACGCAGTGCACCTTTAAGTCTCTGTTTTAAGAAACTCAGACTTGTCTTGGATTTTCCTGGAGACAGATCACGATTTTGATTTGATCACGGTTCTTGTCGACTCTTGTCCTTTGAGGTAAATACAATCATCTGCTTTCCTGTGATTGGTTAAATCCAGCTGTCACTCACTCAGAGCAGAACAAAGACTGACCAGTGTGGGCAGATTTTAAGAGAAAAATGTGACGAAGCTTTTGAAAAAAATCCAGACAAGTGACCTCAGCCCATAAATATTCATTCATTCATTTTCTACCGCTTAATCCCGTTAGGTGTGGCAGGTGACTGGAGCCTATCCCAGTGACTTTGGGCCTTAGGCGGGGAAACACCCTGGACAGTGGTTAACTTGCCGCAGGGTTAGACAGACAAACATTCACTCTCTCATTCACTCATTAAGGGAAATTTACAGTGATGCCCAATTAACCTAAACATGCATGTTTTTGGAGGTGGAGGAAACCGGAGAAAACCCACAGTGACACGGGGAGAACATGCAAACTCCACCCAGAGAGATCGTGAGATGTTGATATGGTCCGACCCGGGAGTCGAACCCACGACCTCCTTATTGGGAAGCCAGAGCTCTAACCACTTGCTACCGTGCACCCAAGAGCCCATAAATAAAGTTATTCAAATAATTGATTCATTAGAACATTGTTTAATATTACAATTGTGGCATTTCTGACACTAACAACAGCTTTTTGAAAAGATGATAAAATCCATGTTTCATTCATAAATAGAGATATTTTTGTAAATCAAACCTGAAAATTCACCTGGAACTTGACTTGAAGCTGCAGCACAAAAGACTCAACACACGACTCATAAAGAAACTCTGAGGTTAAGAGAAGTAGTTTGGAAAGAAATGTCTGCATTTTAACAAACAGATGAATTAAATAGAGAAATGAGAAATCACAATTTGATGATTTCACCAAAAAAGCAGACAACAGTGAGCTCATGATTCGATTTTTATCACGACCCACACCTAATCAAAAGCAACGAGAGAAAAACGTTTATCTGTCTGCACTTAAGACGTAACCCTGAGCTTAAATATCAGAAAGAATTCATCTTAACTTACAGACTTTTTAAAGTTTTTACGCAACAGCAAGCACCAAGAGTGAACAGAGAAGAGAGGAGTTTAAGCTCGGCTAACAACGATGACACCTGGACATTCCTGCTTTATGAACCCAGTCAACCAAAGAAATAAAACTCACTATTCGGTACTAGGCTGTGCCAAATGAAAGACGACGACGATCGGAAAACAACGAGTGCTAATTTCTCAGATCTACTGTATAGATAAGGCTTTGCGCATATAAGATCGACAATGTCCATCAGGCACAATCACGAATGAGAAAATCACGCTCCCCGGCGCTAGCCTACGGTATTTTTAGCCAATCGAGCGACGTCCGGTAAATACGCAGTACAGACGTGGGAGGGTGTGCCGCCCCCAAATACCACCTTTATTTTAACGAGAAAATTGGCTCATCCTTAATGAAATCCCTTTAACTTTTACTCTATAAATGTACCCGAGCCACGCGATTATCGCGTCCATGCGCGTCCTGAACCATGCAGGCAAGCCTCCGCGGTCCCCGCGTGTGTTGCATCCGGGGAGCATGCACTGAGCACGGACTCAAGCCAAACGTCCAATCCCCCTCGTGAGGACGGTTGGCGCGCCGCTCGCGACCCAGCCGCGCAGACCCCACTTCCAGCGCCGAGCGTTCTAAGGTGACTGAAAAGGCTCATGACAGGACGTCTCAACCGCGTATTTATAAGCTCGCCTATTACCTAGATGAGTCTCGCCCAGAAACACTCGTCTGTTCCTGTTTTTTCCTATTTACCTCTCTGTGAGACAGCGCGCTCCATTCCCAGCGTCTCTCTCTCTAATTTCTTCCTTTTCCTCCACTCCTTCATATTACCAGCGCGACGCACTTTCATTATACGACCGTTGACGAATTCTCTTCACTCCGTGAATATTGGCCGCTGTATTCAGCAGTGATTAAGCATCTGTCATTGAGTTAAGCAGAAAAAACAAAGTATACGCAGCACTTGTGCTCGCCTCTTGCGGTATGCTGCATCACTCCGTCATGGCTACACGTGTATGCTGTCTGTTTACAGTCGTGGACTCTGAACGCGACGGACTGACCGGCAAAAACGAACAAAATAATTATAAATAAATAGTCTCCAGTAATCATGTTATTTTTTCTTTGACTGTTTATTTATTAGCGTATTATTTTTTCTCATCAAGCTGACCTGGGAACGCTATAGTCTATTCTTTCTGGTCATTTTACCATTAAACATTAGGGAGGACTTTCACCTGATATAAAATAGTGAAGCTTTTTGAAAAGACATGTAGTGTCATATTTTTCGATAATATATAAATTTGCATAATTACTACCCAGTGTTTTCAGATATTTCTATTTAAAAAATCGAATCAAAAATCCGAAGATCGAAACGATATGAAGAAAAAAAATTCGATGATCTATTATTTTTCCCAGATCGCCCAAGCCCTAATTGTTCATTTGTTAGTATGTTTACAGCAGGGGGTCTCTAACCTTTTCAATCCAAGGACGAGCTGCAAAAGAAAACTGGCGGCGGCAGCTACTGGCAATGACCATAATGTGGCAAACTCATCGCAAAATTACAGGTTCACCAATCCATTCTTGAAGTTTTTTCCAAATGCTTCATACAGATTCACATCCTCACAATTCCAAACATCACAGCCTGGTTTGGGTTCACTCCAGATCACCACAGACAGCTCACACACTCTGCACTCAACGTACACCCTCCTGCATCTGGTCGCAGGTTCAGATCCCTCTCACTCAAAACCAAGAGGGCACATCCAGCTTCGTCCCCACCTCAATCCGCCTGTTGAACGGCTGACGGGATAGGCTGACGGGATAGGCTGACGTGATGAATGGACGATTTATGAAGCTCTTTTATTGATCCATTTATTTATTGTGTGTTTTTATGATTGTTTTTACAACGCTGTGTCTGCTCATGTGCTCTGTCTGCAATGATTTCTAAGGTAATAAAGTTATTTTGATTTTGATTTGATTGATTGATTGATGATAGTTAAGAGGTCTTTGAAATTTTGTCAATATAATTTAGAAGTGGACACATCTAGCAATTAAAGGACTGTACCTGATTTTTGCATCCTAAATGTAAAAACAGAAATAATTATTTTATCCTTTTTTTCAGGCTACTGATTTCTCACGTAGTAATGCATTCTGAGTTCGATTGTTCATATGATGAGTTTTAATTTTTCAAGCTTTAACAGTGAGGTGAGTCACTATGCTACACAGTTAGCCAATGTAAACAAAAACAAAAAGCTGACAAACTGGATTTATTAGACATAGAAGGACTTGAGCTAATTTCTCCTGAATAGATACATAAAAGCTCGTGCTAGGGGAAATTGATTTAAGTATCTTTTGCAAAAAAATCGAGTAATCCTTTAGAACGAATTTACAAAGAAATAGCTGTAATTTTAGTTTGAGCTAGAGCTCTGATCAGAGAGAGAACTTCTCTTGACAGAATGACTCTAGAATTGGTATATTTGGGTTTTGACGATTCCTCTCGTGGGTTCGACTCCCGGGTCGGACCATATCACATCTCATGATCTCTCTGGGTGGAGTTTGCATGTTCTCCCCGTGTCACCGTGGGTTTTCTCCGGTTTCCTCCCACCTCCAAAACATGTATGTTTAGGTTAATTGGGCTCACTGTAAATTTCCCTTAGTGAGTGAATGAGAGAGTGAATGTTTGTCTGTCTAACCCTGCGGCAGTTGGCCACTGTCCAGGGTGTTCCCGCCTAAGGCCCAAAGTTACTGGGATAGGCTCAGTCACCGCGACCCTAATGGATTAAGCGGTAGAAAATAGATGGATGGATGGACGATTCCTCTGCAAAAGCTGAAGGTCACAGGGGTAAACATGAGTTTTAGGACTGAAAATTACTAAAAAAAAAAAAAAAATGTAGGTGGAGCCAATACAAAAGTCCTATTAACATTTTTTTTAATTTTGGTCCGGATTCATCCAGAGGCTGATTTGACTCTAATTAAGAAACACAATGTGATTTTTGTCTTTCATTCAGGTCTTAGTTTGTTTTATATGATACTGAACAAAAAGGACATTTTCAAGAAAAGTGGGACGGCCCTTTGAAGGGACGCCGGAATGAGAAGGGTAAAAAAAAAAAAAAAACAGGACAAAGGGGTACTCTATGTTTGAGATCGTGATTAGGGGGAATGAAAAAGGTTGTGAACCGTCCTTATACTTTGCAGTGTTTTTTTTTTACTTTTTTGGACTTTTTTATTCAACCCTTATTCCTCCTTATTCTTTCTATCCGACCATTTGTGAGATTTTGAGGAGAAAGCCGTGTAAACATGTAAACTTGAAAGCGTTGACAAAAGCCTGAGTCTGACACACACATGAGTTTCACCCGGAGAACAAAACACAATCACACTTCACCACAGGAATCGCACTAGTTGGACTTTTACACGGCTGCTGCTGTTTCAGATGAGCTGCACTTCAGGAGGAAGAAGACTTATTGTGTTTTTAGTAAAAATCTGACTTTTGTAGATGTTAGTCTTTATTGATCAGGTGAGGAAGAGCGTTAGGACTGAGGTTTTTCAAAGAGCATAACAACCGGGCTGCAGCATTTGCACGTTTATACATCAAAGTTGTGCCTGTTTCCGTCGTATTATAATGCTGCGTTCAGACCCAGCGTTGAGCGTCTAATGTGTCAGTTTACATGTTAAGTCAATGTAACCTGCGTCTTCAGGTGTTCAGCGAGTTTGCGAGCCAACTTGTCATATACTGCAAAGACTATAAATCTAGACTTGCCTAAATGACATGGAATTAAATTTTAATCCAGTTTTGAGCTGTTTTAACTGGATAAGATTTAATTGCTAATGTAGAATATTTCACTGGTTTCAAACAATTTCAACTGGTTTTAAAAGAATTTGGCTTAAAACAAGAACACAAATTTGGCAACGGGTAAGAACGTTTTGCCAAATAGTTTGGCACAAAATAAGAAGCAGTTTTGCAGTTTGTTCGGGCATCTGCTAACGTAGCGTCTTGTGAAGTACGCTCCAACTGCAGCGAACGCTTTGGCTTCATCAGCCAGTCGGGCACTCTACTCCACATCAAGAGGAAAACTACGGAAGTCCAGAGCTGCCATGTGGAGTAAACATTTTTTTCAGCTTTTCTCGTTATGACGACTTTATATTTTACGTTCAAACGACTTTTTTACGTTCAACGAGAATATAATGTCGTTATAACGACTTTAAATTTACGTTAAAACGAATATATTCTCGTTCGAACGACTTTTTTTATGATAAACAGACTGCTCTTCCCATGATGCGCCACAAGCTGGATGCTCAGAGTACTGTCACTACGAAGCTAGATTTGGGGTTTAGCGAGGTCCTGGTTAAACCTGGTCTGGTCCTACGAAACTGGATCACGTCCTATCGGGGCAGATCTCTATGGCAACATGCGGCAAACTCATAACCTGCTCCGGACCAGATAAGTGAATAAGTTAAAAGACGAGGCGCTGGCCAATCAGACGAGAATTTAGGCCTTTGCGAGAGAGACGAGAGAGAGAGAGAGATGAGAAGAGAGAGAGCGGAGAGAATGAGGAAGACGAAAGTCACGGTGTATTTTATATCAAAGCGATGCGCACGTATTTATAAGAGGAGCCATGAGATCTTATGTAGCAGTACACTGAAGAATCCTGTTTAATCTGTGTGATGATTAATAAACGGAGCATCATGGGAAGGGCTGTCTATTTTTTCATTAAAAGTCGTTTTAACGAGAATATATTTTCGTTTTAACGTAAATAAAAAGTCGTATAACGACATTATATTCTCGTTTGAACGTAAGAAAAGTCGTTTGAACGAAAATATAAAGTCGTTATAACGAGAAAAGCTGGAAAAATGTTTACTCCACACTGGCAGTTCTGAACTTCCGTAGAAAACAGCAATGAAGTCTTTTAAAAACTTTTTTTTAAACAAAAGGTCGCTTGTTTTGGGGCTTTTTTCAAAGGCTTGGTCGCTTGTCGCTCTGAAATCTGGCGACACCAAAACAAAAATATGAGACATGATCTGGACGGACAATGTGCTCACATGGATCTAGTAAAAACGCTCGTTGTGGTGTTTAAACCACTGCTGTGCGACAGCATGGAGGAATACAGAGACAGCAAAAAGACATGGTTTGGAGGAGTAAAAAGTTGTGCTATCAAGTGAGCCTGATCTCCACAGAAAGCTTACGTTTACCACAACATTACACAATATGTAAATGAGGTATGATTAGCACGAGTTCAAGGCTGTTTTGTGTAATTATAGTACGCATCACAGTCCCCATTCATTTGAATGGTGGTTGTTAAGATGTGTTCTTATTTATGGATATTATGAAATCCTGATTCTAATCTTAACCTGCCCCAAGCCCCAGACCTAATCTTACCAATTTAGTAACTTTATGCCTGAACTTACTCGTTTCACTTGAAGAAAACGTCCCACGTGGCTTCAACCAAAACTCGTGTTTTTTTGACTCTGTGAAATCTCGTGTCATTTTTACGCTTTTTCATATCGTGCTAAATGTACGGCGTAACATAAGTACTAAAAATAGCTGTGAAGTCGGAGTCCAAATACGCTGTTTTTGTGTCGTGGTAAAAGTACGCCCTCTATGAGACTCTCCTTCTCTCTCTCAACATGATCTGCCAATGTGCAAACAAAGCCTGCAAACAAGCGCGTCGGGACGTAAAAAGTGTACTTATCCCCCGACACTTCAACGCGCATTGGGGCCTTTAGGGCGCTTGTTTGAGGGCGTCAACTTCAGCCTCAGTTTGCAAAATTGACACTTAAACGCTGTCTGGTCTGAACGCACCAAAAGTCTTCATTTTTCTTCTTGGATTTAAGCAATCTCTTGCTGTCTGTCTCGAGCCCTGTTTTGTTGTCGTGGTAAATGTACGCCTGTGTTGCTGTCGTACACAACGGCTGTAACCTGATTGTTGAGCAACTGCTGTATGACGTGCTGCTGCCCCGGTGTAAATTGAGGGTAATGGTGGTGGCTGTGGCTTATGGAGATAAACCGTCCACCAGCAAACAGACAGACAGTACTTGACACTTCATTCATGAGATTATTTTTACTGAGCTCGTGTGAAGTAACATGTTTACTCGGGACAAACAGAGTCATTGATTAGGTTTATTTATTATTTATTTAATGGAGTAGAGGCCGGGGGACGTGTGCTTCTTTTCTCTGTTTCAGCTGCAGGTTTTTTTTTTCTCTGGTCCATCATTAAGTTTCCAATAAACCTGAGCCAGTCTATTGTATTTCACTGAAGCCATTGATCAGGCCAAAAGTGTGCAATCACAGCACGGATTATCTACTGAAGAGAGAGGAGGAGGGAGAGGGGGAAGAGGGAGAGAGCGAGAGAGAGAGGGGAGAGAGGGGGGGAGGAGAGACGGGAGAGGAGGAGGAGTAGAGGGGGAGAGGGGGGACGAGAGAGTCCAAACAATCACAGCACGGATTATCTAACTGAGAGAGAGAGAGAAGGGAGGGAGAGGAGGAGAGAGAGAACAGGGAGAGAGGAGAGTAGAGGGGAGAGAGGGAGAGGAGAGAGTCCAAACAGTGCAATCACAGCACGGATTATCTACTGAGAGAGAGAGGGAAGGAGGGAGAGGGAGAGAGAGGGAGGGAGAGGGAGAGAGGGAAAGAAGAGAGAGGGAGGGGGAAAGAGGGAGAGGAGAGAGTCCAAACAGTGCAATCACAGCACGGATTATCTACTGAGAGAGAGAGGGAAGAGGAGAGAGAGAGAGGGGGAGAGAACAGGGAGAGAGAGAGAGTAGAGGGGGAGAGAGGGAGAGGAGCGAGTCCAAACAATCACAGCACAGATTATCTACTGAGAGAGAGAGAGAAGGGAGGGAGAGGAGGAGAGAGAGGGAGGGGGAAAGAGGAGAAAGAGAGAGTCCAAACAGTGCAATCACAGCACGGATTATCTACTGACAGAGAGAGGGAAGAGGAGAGAGAGGGAGAGAGAGAACAGGGAGAGAGAGGGAAGAAGGAGGAGGAGGAGGAGAGAAAGAGAGAAGAGGGAAGAAGGAGAGGGAGAGATAAGGGGGAGAGAGGGAGGGAAAGAAGAGGGAGAAGAGAGACTCTAAACAATCACAGGGATTATCTACTGAGAGAGAAGAGAAGGAAAGAGAAGGAGGGAGGGGAAGAGAGAAGAGGGAGAAGCGGGAGAGGGAGAGAGGAAAGAAGAGGGAGAGAGAGAGAGAGGGGGGAGAGAAAAGAGGGAGAGAAGAGAGGGGAGAAGGAGAAAGATAGAGTCCAAACAGTGCAATCACAGCACGGATTATCTACTGAAGAGAGAGAAGGAGGAGGAGAGGGAGAGAGAAGGAAGGAGGAGGAAGAGAGAGTGAGGAAGGGGGAGAGATGGAGAGAGACGGAGGTAGATGGGAGAGAGGGAGAAGGAGAGAAGAGGGAGAGAGAAAAGGATGAGAGAGACCAAACAGTGTAATCACAGCACAGATTATCTACTAAGAGAGAAAGAGAGAGAAAGAAGAGGGGGAGAAGGAAGGAGGGGAGAGGGAGGGAGGGAGAAGGAGAGAGAGGGAGAGAAGAGGGGAGAGGGAGGGAGAGACAGTCCAAACAATCACAGCACGAATTATGTACTGAGAGAGAGGGAAAGAGAGAAGGATAGAATTAAGGAGGGGGAGGGAGAGAGGGATGGAGGGAAGAGGGGGAGGGAGAGAGAGAGAAAGGGGAGAGAGAGACAGGCTAAAGAGTGCAATCACAGCAAGGATTATAAACTGAGAGAGAGAGAAGAGGGGACAGAAAGAAGAGGCGGAGAGGAGAGAGAGGGAGGGAAAGAGAACAGAGAGAAAGAGAGAGTCCAAACAATGCAATCACAACTGGGATTATCTACTGAGAAACAAAGAGGAAAGAAGAGGGAGGGAAGAAGGGGAGGAGAGAAGCAAGGGGTAGAGAGATGGAGAGAAATGGGAGAGAGGGAGGAGAGGAACAGATGAAGGAGTGAGTGAGAAAGAAGAGAAAGTGAGAGGCAGAAAGAGAGAGAGAGGAGGCACATTAGAAGGAGGGAGAGGGGGTGAGAGGGAGCGAGAAAGAAAGAAAGGGATATAGCCCAAAGTATGCAATCAAAGCAAGGTTATCTACTGAGAGACTGAGAGAGAGGAAGGGGGAGAGAGAGAACAAGAGAGAGAGAGAGAGAGGAGGAGTGCAATGCAAAGAAAGACAAGGAAAGAAATGGGGGGAATAGAGAAAAGGAGGGTAAGAAAGGGCGAGATGAAAGAGACAAAAGTTGAGATGGGGTAGAGAGAGAGAGAGAAAAGAGAAGAGGAGGGATGGAGGAGAGCGAGGCGTTGCAGGGGTTTAAAAAGGTCAATCTTCCTCTTGTAGAAAAAGCAGGGCAGATCGATGTGTGTAATGTGGAGGAAAACGTCCACTTGAAGCTCACACAGGCCTTTTCATTGAGTCTGTTCTTTTCTCTCACACAAACATCTGTGTCTGTTTGGAAAAATAACGCTCACTTTTATGATCAGGAAAAACGTGGAAGCTAAAATCCAAGATCATGAGACTTTTAACAGATCAGCTTCTTATGAATGAGTTTTGACTTTGGCTCTGAAAAAAACATCGGTTCGCTTCCAAACGGACTCTGCTGTATTTGACTTGTGATGTGAACACCGACGGCCCCGATTCAGGCCTTGTCCACGCGAAGACAAAACAAAAAACAATCTGCATAAACATGGAGCTGTTTCAAGATTTGTGAGCGTCCACACGAATCAGTAAAACCAGCCTGAAGCCGGTGTAATGCCTGTAACTGAGTTTTCAAAACCGGAGTTTTTAAATCTTTTCACTCTTAGACCTGGTTTCAGAAAGATTCGTTTTCAGTGTCCTGAAACTCTTGCTTTGTGTGGACGATGTGTGTTTAGGACAAATATTTGTGCTGAAACGCCTGACAAGTGTGGACAATGCATCAGCCCAACTTGGAT
Organism: Mugilogobius chulae; assembly: GCA_038363315.1. Lineage (NCBI taxonomy): Eukaryota > Metazoa > Chordata > Actinopteri > Gobiiformes > Gobiidae > Mugilogobius > Mugilogobius chulae. The sequence goes on along the minus strand of CM076401.1, from coordinate 19,501,951 downwards.
TTTCGGTCTATGAACCAAACCACATTGCTACTTAAATAACCTCATATATAAACTCAAAAATGACAAAAAGCTGCAAGACATAATGTGTAATATAAATAATTCTCAGACAATGCTATAATATCAACACAGGCTTGCACAGGAAACAATGCATGGATTTGTCCTGATGCAACAGCCTGGTTTTACCTTGATAAATTGAACAGCAGTAATAAAGTCTCAAATCCATAATTTCGCCGCCTGCTCATCTCATGCAGCATTACGTCTGCTCAAGTAAACTTTCTCCTGCTGCTCCCAATGATCCAGTGTGAAGTGCACATGTCTGACTTGTTTGTTTAATCAGAATCCCAAATGAAGAAACACAACTGTTTTAACGGTTTATGAGGTGACACAAATCTGGTAAGGACTTCTCCTTTGGCCATTCAGAAAACACCATTATTTTCTGCACTTTCACAGCGCCACCACAGGCCAGGAGGGATTTGTAAGGTGTTTTTTTAATCAGTTGGTTTCAGTAAAAATGTGGTGAGAACACAAACTGCTCCAAATTAGAGACCTGCATCAGGCGGGAATTCCCGCGGGACCCGTGAGCAAACCCTCGGGATCGGGCGGTTTTAACGTTGCCTCGGGCGGGAACGTGCGGTCAGGCCAAACACTTCAGGTCCCGACCAGACTCGCGCTCTCTCCGCTGTCTTGAAAATATTACGTAACAAGAAAGAAATACCACTTTGTGCGCGCTGCAGTTCAACAGAGAGATGCAACACGGACATCTGCGAGGTGCAGACACGTAAACCTGCTGCTGTACTTCCTAGTCTAGCGTGTGTATCATCTGTGCGTCCTCGCGCCAGCAGCAGCCGCAGCACGGGCCCAGAGGAATGAATGAAGGACTGGCTTTTACGCACGAGGAGATGGAGATAATACACACGGAGTTTGGGCAAGAAACTGGAGGTGTGAGGAGCTTTGTATTTCAGATAAGAAATACACAGACATCATGGCTTTATGATTGAATGTGTCAAACGAACATAATCGCCTTGATGCAGATTATTTAGGCTGGTGCCTTTCATTTTAAAACCAGATGCAGAGAGTTATGCAGAGTTTAGTCATTTGTGTCCGTGTTGTTATGCCCTGGAGCCGCCACGCAACCTCCGTGTCACCAAAAAAAAAAAAAGTCGGGACCCGACGGGACCCGCAGGAGCTTCTCGGGCGGGAACGGTCACGGATGCTTTGCTATCGGGCGGGAGCGGTCAAGAAAATCTAGTACAGAGCAGGTCTCTACTCCAAATGAAACTGAAGCTGTTTCAACTTTTAGCGCACAAACAAACCAGCAACTTAAACGTTTTCCCGGTTTGGGGCAGGTTTTGAGTTCACCACATGTTGCCAAAGAACGGAAAGAAAGAACCGGAATGTCATGGCAAATATTGGAATCTGATTGGTTGAAGCGTCTGAACATGGAAGCAGTCGAAAAGTCAAGTTTTTGTTAAATACATTTGGGATAAAAGCATCTACTACTGTGTGTGAACGTTTTGTAAAGTCAAAATAATCTGTGACTCTGCAAAAACAGGCAGAATAACGCTCATCAGTGCTGCTATGTTTGATTTGGTTCAAGCGTCCACTGATCCGATCAAGGTCAGTCCAAAAAGATTTAGAGAAAATCACAAAAATCACGAGAATCCGTTGAAGCGGGTGAACAGAGACCTGCCCTGACCACTTCCGCTCCGTCTCAAAGTAAAGTAAACGTTCCTTCACCTGAGAGAAAGTCTGAGCCGTGGCCTGAAGTGGACTCGCAGGGTAATTTCAGCGTCTCACTTCAGAATACAGACTCTGAACTGATGACTTTAATGTGAACTTTCATGATTACGGAGCAGAAACCTACAATTACCCACTGTTCTCCAATCAGACTGAGAACAAAGCCCGTGTCACCTGATTTTACACAAACTCATATAAAGGACGTTTCTCCACAGGTAGGTCTGGAAAGTGAACATGACAGGACCAAACTCTCTGGAAAGTACAGAGAACACCAGCATATTTAAGGTTTTACTTTGCCTGGGTAATTGTTGCTAAGTTTATTGGTGCAAACTGCAAATTTCATAAAACTAGACAAGATGTATTATTTTAAAGAATAAAGTTATATTTTCATCTCAATTATAATAAAATACATGTAAATGAAAAGCTATTTGTGCACAGTGGCAGAGTGGTTAGAGCTCTGGATTCCCAATAAGGAGGTTGTGGGTTCGACTCCCGGGTCAGACCATATCAACATCTCACGATCTCTCTGGGTGGAATTTGCATGTTTTACCTGTGTCACTGTGGGTTTTCTCCGGTTTCTTCCAAAAACATGTATGTTTAGGTTCATTGGGCCAGTGAATGAATGAGAGAGTGAATGTTTGTCTGTCTAACCCCAGGCTCACACTGCCTCCAGTCCAACTCCGGTGCAGCCACCGGACCGGTCTAGCTACGGTGGGTGACTCACATTAGCTCTGGTGGTCTGTAGTCCTGCTGCAGCCACAGGCTCTGCTCCCGGCCTCGCCAGACCCTGAACTCACGGAGGTTCACGCTCAACGTGGGAGAATACACATCACTGAGCACTTTTTTCTCTCTCTCTCTTTGTATATATATTATATATTATATGCACATGTATATGTAAACAAAGAACACGCGTCGAGTTTTGGACTTATTTCACGTCAGTTGATTTTCTGTTGGATTTTTTGCCGCACAATGGGTAAGTACGGGACGTTTATTTACATTTTATGTGTTACATAATCATGTAAATGTCGTATTTTGTATTATTAGCGGTAACGTAATGATTTTATTTTGAAAACTACCGGATTCACTTCACCAGCGCTCGCTTGGTTTCCTGTTTATCGTGTTTTGTTTTCACAACTTCATCAAAAAAGGCTCCGGTGCGCTCCGGGGTACGGACAACATTTGAAACAAACGAAACGGATTCGGAGCGCCGAATTGGCCGTACCGGAGACACCGGACTGGACTGTAGCCTGTGAACCACTCTCGGACTATTCAAGTTAAGTAAAGGCTCCGGTGGCTGCACCGGAGTTGGACTGGAGCAGTGTGAGCCCGGGGTTACTCTGCGACGAGTTGGCCACTGTCCAGGATGTTCCTCCGCCTAAGGCCCAAAGTTACTGGGATAGGCTCCAGTCACCCACGACTCTTAACGAGATTAAGCGGTAGAAAATGAATGAACGAAAAAATGAATGAATTAATTAATACACTGCAAAAAAGGGAAATCTAACATAAAATGACTTGTACTTTCACTAGATTCTTTGACTTGTTTTAAGATATTCTCTCTTATTTACCTTATCTAGATATAAAAAACTTATTTTAAGCAAATGTGTTTCTGTTTTAAGCCATAATTGCTTGAATCAAGAACAGATTTGCTTAAAAATCTTGTCAAGAGAACTTGAAAGCATTTTCTGCTCAAAACAACTGGTTAGTCACATTATCTTACTGCACTGACAGTGAACAGTGAAAAGGAGAGGGAGAGAGAGAAAATCAGAGAAAGGGAAGGTAGAGAGAGTGAAGAAAGGAGGAGGCTTGGTTTAGAGAAGTGGAAGAAGAGCAAAGAGGGAGGTGAAAGGGAGAGAGAAGAGAAAGGGAGGAGGAAAGAAGAGAGAGAAAAGAGGGACAGAGAGAGAGAGAAGGGGTGAGATTGGAGCAAGAAAGAAGGGGAAGAAAATGAGAGGGAGAGGAGAAGAGAGAGAAAGAGAGGGGTGAGAACAGAGGGAGGTGAGTTAAGAGAGAAGGGAAGATGAGAGAGAGAAAGAAAGAAAGATGGAGGAAGGAGAGAGAGAAGAGGGTAAGAGAAGAGAACAGAGAGAGCGGGGAGGGGAATGAGAGAGGAAGGGGGAAGAAGGGAAAGTAAGAAAGAGACACAAAGAGAGAGAGCAGAGAGAAAGAGGTGAAGGAGGGGAGGGACAGACAGGAAGAAAGGGAAGGGAGAAGGAGTAGAGGATGAGAGAGAGAGAGAGAAGAGGAACAGAGAGGGAAGAAAGGATGAGAAAGAGGGATATACTGTATTTTAAATAACTATGTGTCTGGCATGTTTAAAGTGCAGAAATCGATTATTACTAAATGATTTGATTGAAACATTGATTATTTGAGATGAACACGGTGGATTTCCCTTTCAGAGGCTTGAGTAAAAGTCTTTTCTGTGAGTCGTCGGTGGATCAGAACCAAAGGGCAGTGTGTAAAAGAGTAATGAGGATGACACAGCTGCAGCTCAAATATGCACTCTCTCATTAAAAAAGCACATTTCTTTAGGCGGCAGGCGCTGAGGAAACGCAGAGGTGGAGAGAGAAACCAGAAGAGAAGACTCATCTGCAGGAAGGTCTGACAGAAAAACACCATCTTTACATTCACCATAGAAATGAACTGGGACAGAAACACATGCAATACACATTCACTTGACACGCGGTTTCAAACAGCGTGGTATAGACATGTATATCTGGTTTTACAGAGCTGAAGAAGGGACGACTCAGCATTAAGAAGCTGAATAACTGACGCAGGGAACAAGACATGGGGTCTCACACAGAACAGAGAGAGGTCTGACTGGTTGACCGGTTATTTTAGAACATTTGTTACTCTGATCAACTGGGACCTGTTTTGTACTGACAGAGTAGAACCAACAAATACAATGATAGAATGTCTTCATGGTGTTTTTACTGACACGCCTGAGCTTGGACAAGTGTGGACAAGGCCTACGTTTTGGAAATATTTAGACACATTTATAGAGGGATTTTCGATGGACGTCAGTGTCCGTTCTACTGCGCATGCTTTATGCAGAAAGACACGCTCTCCATCTGTTTACATGGGGAAACTTCTTTGAATAAAACAACTAAACAGGAAGAGAGCAGCTGTTTGCATCAGATCTGAACCGGTCTGACAGACGTCTGTCTCCTGAAGCTTGAGACTGTGTTTTTCACCTGAATGTAACTTTTAAGGGTCGTAGGATCGAGTTTCATTCACAAATGTTGATTTAGCAGCAGAACTTTTGATAAACTCTTGTATTTAGCTGACAATGGTGCTTTTTCGACTTGTTTGTTGGTGTTATGTTGTAATTGTTTTGTGTATATGTGTTTTGCCTTGAGCTGCTCACACCTCTCCAAATGGGAGACAGATAAAGTAAATTAAACTAAACTATTTGTGTCAATGAGCGACGGCTCTTTCTGCAGGACGAGTGTGCGCGCATTGCCCATGTTGAGAAACAAAAATCCCTCTATATCTTAAACAAGTTAGCTAAAATGTGAGTGAATGCAGTGGTTCCAACTCAATAATTTTAGCACAAAAACACAAATGTTTTGTTCTGAAGTCAGTTATGACGATAAAAATCTTAAAAATTAGCATTAAAACACATTTAATTTGGTTGGCGACACAATGGGCCTCATAGCAAGACCCGTGGTCTTTCTATGTGGAGTTTGCATGTTCTCCCCGTGTCTGCGTAGGTTTCCTCTGGAGGCTCTGGTTTCCTCTACCTTAACCATGTCTCTCATGTGCCTCCCCTGACCCCAGAATTCCCCTGTAAAAGAGATTCTGAATCTCAGTGGGACTTTCCTGGTTAAGGTGAACTGCATAACTTTTTGGCCCAAAAGAAACTTGAATAAATGCATATTTTTGTAGATGCCTTTGCTACACTAAATAAATAATGAAAATCTGCATTTTTGCAAGGTCACAAAAAAGTCTGTTATTTGCCTTGGAGGAGCCAGAACACGTTTCTGCATAAAAGCGTTTGTTTGTTTTTTTAGCTGATTTTTTTTTATTTTTTATTATGGCATAAAATGTATTTATCTACATTCAGAAAGTCCCAAAGTATAGTTTTAGCTTTCTAATTCTACTGAACTGTGAGGATGACTTTTAGTTACACAGTGTGCACCTTTAATCAAAGGTCAATAAATAAATAAACTCTGCTGAAATCTGTAAAACCCTGATAGCTACACTTGGCAAATTATGTGTGGAATGTGGAAACTAAATAAAAATATATTTCTACAAAATAAAAGGAGATCAAACTGAAATGAAAAGGAAAAATAACGAGATGGTTAAGAACTAAATACTTAAAACACAAGATTAAGGTGAACACAGTTTGTACCTGGGGCCCCTGCACACTCTGGAACTTTCTAGCATCGCCATGGAGACGAGCCGGCAGAGAAAAGTTCCAGCGCGCGTCGAAGTTTGACAGATTTTGAAATGACTGTGTAGTTTGGGGCAAAGCACAGGTCTGTGAAAGGTCTTCAGCAAACAACACAAGATCAAACTGTTCTGAAGGCAATTTGTGGTAAACGCAGCCCTGCACCTCTTCAAAACGCGCCGCCGCCGAGAGTGTGAAATCAGCGCGCACACACCTCCTCGCGCACACACACCTCTCCTTCCCCGCGCACACACACCTCTCTCCCGCGCACGCCTGGGTCTATCTGTGCTGTCGGACGGGAGATGACAAGCCCGCGCGCTCACACTCGGCTCTATCATTACGCGGGTTTTTTTGGGGGGGGGAAGATGGCCGGCTCCCGTCGCGCCGCGGGCCAAATGGAGACGTCTGAGGATCATTATATCTCCGACGAACAGACAGGAGCCCAGCGGAGAGCCGAGATGTACAAAGGAGTCAAGCAGAGCCGCGCCGAGTTTGGGAAAAGGAAAAGGAAATAGCAGGTTCAAACGTCGGCTGCAGGTGGGAAACCATTACACCGGATTCTTTCACTTTTCTGCCTGAAGATACAAATACAGCTTCGGCTTTAACAACTGTGACTAAGCGAGTTTGGTTTAACAATTTAAGCACCAAAAAGATCAGTTCTGCACCAAGTCACTACAGTCTCTCTGTCTCAAACATGACTAAACTCACTATGGGTCTAGGCCTGGGAGGGACTGGAAATAATAATAGCTCAATAATCATCTCAATTAACCCGATTCTACCAGATGAATTTACAGTGAGTGTGTGTGGGTTTTTTTTTTTTTTTTTTTTTTCACAAAATCTGAGAGATATCTGGTGGCAAAACTTCACAGATACAGTCGGCAATGCGTCATAATTGGGGCGTGGCTTGCCGTGGGGGTATTTAAAGACAAAGATTTATTAAAATTCATTGGAAACTGCAACTTTCTCGCTCTTTTGAGACATTTCCAGGCATATTCTGAGCGCAACTATTTCTGGTCAAGTCACAATTACGTCTTCAGCAACAATTAAGATGTTGCTGAAGTAGTTTCATCACCAAAAAGTCAACAGAAAAATGAAGAAAGACATGAAAACACATCAGGCAGCGCTAGCATCATTGTTTGGTATATTTACTAACTAATGCTGCCTTCACTTGCTCTGGAAAAGATGGTAAATTTCACTTGTGAGGTGGTATTTCAACACACAGTCTCACAAGAAAGCGTACATTTACCACGACACAAAAACAGTGTATATACAAGCACGATTTCAGGCCTTTTTTGCGTAATTAAGTTACGGCATACATTTAGCACGATGTGAAAGGTGTAAAAATGAAACACATTTCGGTGGAAGCCATATAGGGACATTTTGGGGGGGTTTAACAGGTAAGTTTAGGCTTAAGTTACTAAAATGTGTAAGTTTAGGTCTGGGGCTTGGGGCAGGTTAAGATTAGAATCAGGATTTGGTTAATATTCATAAATAAGAACACGTCTTAACAACCACCATAGAAATGAACTGGGACTGTGACACGTACCATATTTACACAAAACAGCTGTGAACTCGTGCTAATCATACATAGTTTACATGTTGTGTAATGTCATGGTAAATGTACGCTTTACTGTGAGATCAGGCTCGGTATTTACCAGTAGGTTGTGTTCAAATGTTTTTGTGGTCGTAGCACACTTTAAAACACACTTTATCTTGACAAATATGTCAATTCAATATAAACAAGAAAAGAAAAAAGGTTCCGAAGCCTGTAAGATTGTTCTAGGGAAAAACAAAAACAATTTTTTTTGACTTTTTACTTAAATGTGGAGTAGCTGATTTTCACACTGCAAACATGATCAAGGTTTTAAATCGGATCATGAACCCTTCGACCAAGAGTGTAATTTTGGCATCAGGGTTGGTGGGGACACTCGGGCATTATATATATATATATATATATATATATATATATATATATATATATATATAATATATATATATATATAATATATATATATATATATATATATATATATATATATACTATCAGCCAATTCTTTACAATTAAAAATAAGTCAAAGTCTATTTGCATGTGTGCGATGGACGGAGTCTGTCGCTCTGACAAGTCTGTCTTGTGGTCTGTGCATAGATGTAATTGGCTATTATTTATTTATTTAGGAAAAAGGGGAACAATGCATATTAATGAACATTCAAACAAATGTAAATATGCCAGATTATAGCCTAGGGCTAATTTCCATCTGCAGACCCCCTGCTTCCATGCGTCAGGAAGGAAACACAAGACCACGTGAAGCTATGGTTCTAAACACTCTCTGCGGTCAATCCCCAAACCTGCTGTCAAAGACCAAAAAACTGTTTGCTCCAGATCGTCCGCTCCAGGTCTGCGCTTAGAGAATGCAGAACTGCGTGCTTCGAGGCGAACGCACGGCGTTCTCCGGAGCGGGCAGTCAGCGCTATACAGACGCAGGCACCGCACAACGGTCTGACCGTACACGCTACGAAGGGGGCACAGCTCGCTTCAAGGTGGATAATTCCTGCGCTTCAAGGCTTGGGCACAACTGATCTTTGTGTGACCCGTCGGAGGAGAGAGAGAGCGAGCAAGAGAGAGAGAGCGAGTGAGAGAGCGAGTGAGAGCGAAAGAGAGAGAGCGAGCAAGAGAGAGAGAGCGAGCAAGAGAGAGAGAGCGAGTGAGAGCGCCAGAGAGAGAGCGCGAGAGACAGAGAACTCGCCAGGCAGGCTCAAAGAAAACGCACACAAAGAGCGCATTAGGAGCGCAGAAAAACAGAAAGAGTTTATAGACCCCCAGCTGACGATAGATGCATGAACCAGTAGGAAGACACTGAGATTTTGTGAAAAGTTGGTGGGGACTGTCCCTGTTGGCTCAGAATTGGTGTGGACATGTCCACACCGGTCCTACGTAAAGTTACGCCAATGCCTTCGACACATGGTTTATATCAATATGTTTTCATTTTTGGTTGCAATTTTGGCTTAAGACCTTCTTTTTACAAACAACAAAGTGAAACTGAAGAGGACCACTCAGTCCCAGTCAATCAGAGCGCTGCTTTCAGCTCCTGATTGGAACTAAAATTCTTTGTTTTACAGTTCATACAGACTCAGTGGTCTCAATTTTTCACAAAGTGCTGCATTTACCATATACTTTATAGTGGAAAGCACAAAGGTTATTAATTCATAACTTAAAAGTAATTACCCTTTAATTACAGTAAGTGGAAATAGTGATGTCATTGAACTTTGTCATATGATTTTCCAGATAATAAAATACATTTCTAACAAGTGAAAACGAAGCAAGCGAGACAAGAGTTCAAACTCAGACTCCAGTCCAGCGGTAGAGGCGCAGATTTCAGCCGGAAGGTGAGGTGACAGGAGTCTGGGTTTCTCTGGCAAAACATAGACCTGGAGCTCTTGTGGAGGATGTACTTCACAATTTGGCGCAAAAGCAGCAGACTGCTTGCTGTATCAGCGGGTTTGGGCGCAGCAGTGCCTGGACTAAGCAAAACTTCAGGACGCGGAGGCACTTTGATGGTCAGATTTCTCTACTCCAATAGGCTACTTCATCATGGTAAGAAGGCTACCAAGCATTACTGTTTGTAGTGATGCACGATACAGCTTTTTCTGTTCCGATACCGAGGCTTCAACTATCTGCCGATACCTGATATCAACCGATACCAGTGTAAGGACTGAAATACCTTATTTTTCTTACCAAAACATAAGACCTTTGGTCATATAGTGTTATTTACCATACAAGTCACAACTTGACAACTTAATCTGAATAAATGTGAAACATTATGAGACGTTCTGGAACAACATTATCCTGTAAATTAATCTATTTATGTCCAATTAAAGGCACATCATTGTATTGGCTGAATCAATATCATGGAGCCGATATTCGATCCAGCAAAATGTCCTGGATCAGAACAGATATCCGATCCCAGTATCGGATCAGTGCATCCCTAACTGTTTGGCTGTTGTTGTGCAAACACGCAGAGTTAATATTGTGAGAATAAAGTACTTTAAACAAGCAGCAGAAAAAATATTGACGTTTTCAGACCAATTATGCTCAGAATACACATCTTGAGTCGATAATCTGGCAGATGCAACATTCACAAAACAAAACAGTTATGAGCGGCTTTGTTACTGTAGCAGTAGGTCAGGTGCGCTCCTGTCCCGGTGCTTCTCACGTCTCTGCACGTTAAGTCCAAAAAAGTGCATTCTTTTCATGTTTGTTTCAGATCGAGGGTATTGGTATTCAGATCATGAGTGATCCGCACCAGAATCTGTTTGCAATCGACCCAAGACCTGAAGAGGTAACCTGGCTCACGCCAGATGGATCTGTGTTGAACTACTATCTGATCTCACTATATCCATCTAGGACTTACTCACTGAAAGCGTTCGAGAAAAGGCGGGGCGTTTAGTGAAATACTTCGAGCTGATTGGGTGTGGGGCCTACCTTATTTGAGCTTGCCAATCACAGCAACAACTCGTAATGGTGTATCCAATGTCCGCGTGAGACAGAACAAGTGTCACACACACTGCTCTTCTTTTCAAAATGAAATGACTCCGTATTTCTGCTGAAACCGCATCAAAAGCAGCAGACAACACTACATCCACGGAACCCGCCGTCTTTGTTTAGCTTGAATCAGACTCGGCTGCGGCACCGGGGAGCTAACGGCCCGTGTTAGCCCGCCCTGCTACAATGTGATTGGTTCAAAACCACGCTGCTGTGATGTGAGTGGGCTGGTCATCGCTGGTTCGGACTTTCAAACCAATCGAGCCGGACGAAGGCCAGATGGTTTATCTCGTGTTTGTGAATTCACTAATACCGCGAGATAAACCATCTGGCTGGCCAGGTTACTGAAGAGGTGGTCTCGGTCCAATTGTTTGGTTTGAATCAGAGTTTGCTTGTCTTAATGTCTTTATTCACACCAGATCAAAAGATGTAGGTGTGATTTCTGACTTTAATTTGCTTTGAACTGGGTCACTGTGGCTCTTTTGTTAGTAAAGGTTGAAGACTCCTACGTGGAATCTTAAATATAATCATGTTAGTGAGTTTTACTGAAAGTGTGTTCAATCTGTCATACACACTTAAAGATTAAACACATCTACGTTGTATTTATAACATTTTGTGTCCTTTCATCTCTGCTCTCACTGGACATGCCTCGGTTTGTTCGCTGAACTATTCCAGGCGGCAGATTTCCAGAGAGACAATCATCCTGCAGCCGAAAAGTTTCTCAGTGCCACTTTAAATTAGACGTATCTGAATGATTCATGTGCCACCAAAGGAAGAGAGAAAGTGTGTGTGTGTGAGGCGCTGCTTTTGAAGAAGATAAGACAGAATCAGTGCTCGTGTTTCTCTGTCTGCGTCTGCTCTAATCCATTACTCATGAACGACACGGCCCTTCTCGTCTGATTCAAACGTACGGGTCCGGACAGCCTCTGGTCAGCGCTCAGGCTAACTCAAAGCTACATCCGCGGGCCGTTAGCGTCGGAAAGACAAACGGCTCAATAAATAATGTGGGATTCATAATTCACAAATGTCCCGGGTGTCAGAGGAGCAGCAGAGACACGAGACAAGACAAAGGATTAGAGAGAAAGGAAGTTTGAACTGTCTGACGCTAAAGTTCAACCACTCAAAATAGGTCTTAGGTTAAAGCCAGGCTGAATTTATTTATTGTTAAAAGGACAAGCACAAGTATTTTCTTTTAATCATGCCCTTGAAATTATTTTGGCATCTGCTTTCTTTATTCAGCAAATGAATCGGCTGTTCCTCAAGTGGTTTTCAGGGAGTATAAAAATCTGACTTTGACAATCAAGTCTATTCGAGAATCAGTTCTATTCCTTAGTATCAAAATCAGGTTGGAAATGTTAGTATTGTCACAACTTTACAAGAAACTTTGCTCAAAAAGACTAATAATAATATGATGTAGTTCATGCAAAAACATAGTTTATACAGAAAATGAATAGTAAACCTGTGTTTGTATAAAAATGATTCTGCTGCTGTTGAATACAATCCTTACAATCTAAGTAAAAGAATGAGTCGACTAATAAAGTTTGGTTGACCGAGACTCCATCGACTAAAGAACTACAGCTCTATTTAGGAGGCATCGATGTACAAAAGCATTCAGACGAATACGATCCAAACAGCCACCAGTCGCTGAACAAATGCCGAGTGAACATGGAGTGATGTAATCTGAAAATGATAAATAGTACCATTCTCTTTGTACTTAAGTCCTGTTTGAACTCGGTAAATAACAACAATCCATGATCGGCTGAATACTGTTTTTCTGTAAGCATCATATTCGGTTTTCTGCACTATTTTCTGCGCACTGATTCCTGGTTCGTCCTGTTCATCAAACAGCTGCATGCGCGGCAACTCTCGACCGCTGGCGACGCAGATTCTACAAACAAGTCTTCAAAACCTCGCCTGCTTCGCTCCTCTGACCTCCGACAGCACCATTCACATCAAACATGCCTGTCTGCAGAAGTTGCCAGACCGGTTCAGACGGGTGACCCTCGCCTGGTGTGAAAGACCCTTAAGTTTCACTTTACTTTCTCGCCACATGTGGCACCATAACAAAGGAGCAACACATCTGCTTTTGACACTAAAACTTTAATCCTTCTCTTTACCTGGAGAAAGAGGAAAAGGCGAAGGCTGGATTACATTATTTTTAGTCTAACCTGTTTGGCTGCAGACCCGGGCCACAGCGGATTACATTTATGCTTTTAACTGCAGCGAAGAGAGGATGTTACGGCAAAGTTGGGATTATGTCATCTGTTCTGGCGACTTTCTCCTGCGTAAACTTCCGACTGTGACTGGAACACAGACTTTAGACAGAAAGGCTCACACCGGAGACTGTGTTTTAGGTCGGTAGTTCTTTGGTCGTTTAGTCGATTAATCGATCAATGGGACATGTTTTTAGTTGACCAAGAATTTCTTTGGTCGACTACAGCCCTACTGTGTTTGTAATGAATATTGTTTGTAGGCCCAATAATACCAATAAAATCAACCAATAAGAGCACTTACAAGTCAAATACATGAGGTTATGTGGTGAGCACTAGGACCCAGAGGAGGTCACATGACCCAGAAAAACAGTATCTGTGGTTTTCTTTTACACATACTAATATCGAGCCTTTAAACCATAAATTGTTCTGAGACGCTGCTTAATAAGATTAAAACATATTTATCAAATCGTAATCTTAATTTGATTTTTTTCCCAAACCGTGCAACACATAAGTGCAAAATAAAAGCACAGTATATCTTCTTTACACAGGTGAACGTGAGCATAGAGCTGCTGCTGCTGTTGTATCAGAGAGAGAAAGAGCCCGAGGAGCAGTTTGTAAAGGTCAGAGAGAGGCCGCAAAACAGAAGACGACTCACTACGACTCACGGCTGCCAGCACAGAACAGAACACACCTAAGCACAATACAGCAGACGGATAATACAAGTACAAGTACAGCAGACGGATACTAAAAACAAATGTACAGCAGACAGATACTAAAAACAAATGTACAGCAGACAGATACTAAAAACAAATGTACAGCAGACAGATACTAAAAACAAATGTACAGCAGACGGATAATACAAGTACAAGTACAGCAGACGATACTAAAAACAAATGTACAGCAGACGGATACTAAAAACAAATGTACAGCAGACGGATACTAAAAACAAATGTACAGCAGACGGATAATACAAGTACAAGTACAGCAGACGGATACTAAAAACAAATGTACAGCAGACAGATACTAAAAACAAATGTACAGCAGACAGATAAGTAAATGTAGAGCAGACATAAAAAATTATTGTGCATTTGTAGAGTTTTACCGTGACTTAAAATTATTGACTGTACATCATACAGAGGATGAAATTATTGTACAAATATGGTAATATTTATTAGGGATGCACCGATCCAGCTTTTTCAGTTCCGATACCGATCCCGATACTTTAGAATGAAGCATTTGCTGATACCCGATATCGGCCGATACTTGTGTAAGGACTGAAAAAGCTCTTTTTTCCTTTTCAAAACATAAGACTTTTGATCATATAGAGTTATTTATACTGCAAGACACAACTGAACAACTTAAGAAGAAGAGAGAGAGAGAGAAGAGAGAAAGAGAGGAGAGAGAGAGAGAGAGAAAGAGAGAGAAGAGAAGAGAGAAAGAGAAGAGAAGAAAGAGAGAGAGCGCGAGGAGAGAGACGAAAGAGAGAGAAGAGAAGAAAGAGAGAAGAAAGAAAGAAAGAGGGAGAATGAGAGGAGAGAGAAAAAGAGAGAGAAAAGAAAGAGAAAGCACGAAAGGAGAGAGAGAAAGAGAGAGCACGAAGAGAGAAAGAGAGAAGAAAGAGATAGAGAGAGAGAAAGAGAGGGAGAATGAGAGGAGAGAGAAAAAGAGAAAAGAAAGAGAAAGCACGAAAGGAGAGAGAGAAAGAGAGCACGAAGAGAGAAAGAGAGAGAGAAAAAAGACAGAAATAGAGAGAAGAAAGAGAAAGAGAAGAAAGAAGAAAGAAGAGAAGACAGAGTAGTAGAGAGAAGAGAGAATTAGAGAGAAGAAAGAAAGAAAGAAAAGAGAAAGAAGAGAGAGGAGAGTGAGAAGAGAAAGAAAGAAAGAAAGAAAAAGAAAGAAAGAAAGAAAGAAAGAAAAAGAGAAGAAAGAAAGAGAGAGAGAGAGAAAGAATAAAATGTCAAACATTATGAGACATTCTGGATCAACATCAGACATAAATCAGACTCATTATGTCCAATTAAACACAACTATGATATCGGCTGAACCGATATCATGGAGCCGATACTCGATCCAGCAAAATTTCCTGGATCGGCACCGATATTCGATCCTAGTATCGGATCGGTGCATCTCTAATATTTATATAACAAAATGTCAAAAACATATGATAAGGACGTTTTCATGCCTTTGTTTTACGTTAATACTGTATGTTACAAAAGCCAAAACTATAAAATAACCAGAAATTTTGGTAGAAGCCACGTGGTGATGTTTTCTTTGAGTTTAACAAGGAAATCTTAACCTGCCCCAAGTCCCAGACCTGAACTTACTCATTGTAGTAACTTGAAGCCTAAATTTACCAATTAAACCCAAAGAAAATGTTGCCACGTGGCTTCGTAGTTACGTTGGCCATCCATGTAAGAATAAAGGACTTTTAGGTAACAGTGTGCCTCAGACATCTTCATGACTGCACTTTTACACAGTAATACTTTTTACAATTTTTATATGCCAGTCGCATTTTCTTTTTTGGCTACATTTCCTCCGATGCACTCTTTAGCACTGTTTCTGCACTAAAACTTTTAGTTTTTTTTATGTTTTTGCTTTTTGTAACATGAAAAACAAGCTTATTATTTTGTTGTTCATCTACGTTTTCTTCAGAGTCAGTGTTACCTTTTGTCCACCTGTCCTCTGTTTCTGTCGATGCGTCTCCTGTCTCTGTCCTCTGTCCATGTCTCTGTGTTGTTTCAGGTATGATTGTATCCACTGTTTGCTGCTCTGATAAGCCTCCATCGCGTTTCTCTCAGAGTGTGTCTTGTATGTTTCAGGTGCGATTCGTCCACCTGTCCTCTGTCTCTCTGTCCCTGTCCCTGTCCTCTGTCCCCTGTCCCTGTCCCCTGTCCCCTGTCCTCTGTGTTGTTTCAGGTATGATTGTATCCTCTGTTTGCTGCTCTGATAAGCCTCCATCAGTGTGTGTCCTGTGTTGTTTCGTGTGTGATCGATCCACCCGTCCCTGTCCTTCTGTCCCTGTCCTCTGTGCATGCGTCCCCTGTCTCTGTCTCTATGTTGTTTCATGTGTGATCGTCCACCTGTCCCTGTCCTTCTGTCTCTGTTCTTGTTGTTTCAGGTTTGATTGTATCCTCTGTTGCAGCTCTGATAAGCCTCCATCAGTGTGTGTCCTGTGTTTGCGTTGTTTCATGTGTGATCGATCCACCTGTCCCCTGTCCTTCTGTCCCTGTCCCTGTGCATGCGTCCTGTCTCTGTCCTGTGTTGTTCAGGTATGATGTATCTGTTTGCTGCTCTGATAAGCCTCCATCAGTGTGTGTCTGTGTTGTTTCGTGTGTGATTGATCACCGTCCCCTGTCCTTCTGTCCCTGTCCTCTGTGCATGCGTCTTCTCTGTCTCTTGTTTCATGTGTGATCGTCCACCTGTCCTTCCTTCTGTCTTGTCTCTGTTGTTTCAGGTTTGATTGTATCCTCTGTTTGCACTCTGTAGCTCATCAGTGTGTGTCCTGTGTTGCGTTATTCAGGTGTGATCGATCCACCTGTCCCCTGTCCTTCTGTCTCTGTCCTCTGTGCATGCGTCCACGTCTGTCCCCGTCTCTGTTTGTGTTGTTTCAGGTTTGATTGTATCCTCTGTTTGCAGCTCTGATAAGCTCCATCAGTGTGTGTCGTGTTTGTTTTGTGTGTTCGATCCACCCGTCCCCTGTCCTTCTGTCCCTGTCCTCTGTGCATGCGTCCCCTGTCTCTTGTCTCTGTGTTGTTTCAGGTATGATTGTATCCTGTTTGCACTCTGATAACCTCCATCAGTGTTGTCGTGTTTTTTCTGTGTCGATCCCCCGTCCCCTCCTCTGTCCCTGTCCTCTGGCATGCGTCCTGTCTTGTTTGTTTCAGGTTTGATTGTACCTCTGTTTGCAGCTCTGATAAGCCTCCATCAGTGCGTGTCCTGTGTTTGCTCCTCGGCTCTGCTGCAGCCACAATAATGATGTCTGCTCGCTCCGGGACACTGACACAACATTTTTCCAATTATTATTTTTTTGTCCAGTGTTTCTCACAAATGACCGGCTCCGTTCTGTGTTTGAAAGGTGATTTGTGGAAGCTTTACTGCAGGTGTGTGGACAGTGAAGCTTCATTCACGGTTCTGTTTATCATGTTTACGAGTTTATTACAACGCTGCAGATTTCTGAGGTTAAACACTGAAATACACATGTCTTCTGCTGCTTTTCTTACACATCCAAGACATCGGCTAAACCCATAGAATATAATTAGAGACAGGCTTTATCAATTCTGCAGTTTTGAACAATAAGTTAATTAAAAGTTTATTAAAGTTTTTATAGGTTTAGATCAGTGTTGTTGATCTTTACAATTAATAAATTACTGATCTACATGTCAAAGATTATTGGTTCTTTTTTACACTAATGTTCAGGGATGCACAGTAGCAGAGTGGTTAGAGCTCTGGCTTCCCAATAAGGAGGTCATGGGTTCGATCCTGGGTCGGACCATATCAACATCTCACATCTCATCTCTCTCTCTGGGTGGAGTTTGCATGTTCTCCTTGTGCAGTGTTGGGGAAAAAGGATTGAAAAAGTTACACTACTTAGTTACTGTCCCAAGAAAGGAACTTGTTACTTTACTTTAGGATTGCTTTGTGTGTATTGCAAACATCCATCAAAAATGGGATTTAAATGTTATCATTGGCATTTAAACAAGACAAACCAAATGAGTTGCTTAATGGCCAAATTTTGTAAAATCAAGACAAAAAAAAAATCGAGTGTTGTTCCAGCTGCAGATCTGTGTCTCTGAGCTGTTTTATCTCACACAATAAGTCACTTTTGTAGATTTTTTTTTTTACTTCCAGTAAAAGTAACTACGAGTATTTTGTTAGTAACTGTAATTTAATTACAAGTATTTTCACAGTAACTAAGTTACACTACTAGTTACTCAAAAATGTAATCTAACTACAGTGACTAAGTTACAGCCAACACTGTCCCCGTGTCACCGGGTTTCCTCCCACCTCCATAAACCTGCATGTTTAGGTTCATTGGGCATCACTGTAAATTTCCCTGTGAGTGAATGTTTGTCTGTCGACTGTCCAGGGTGTTCCCGCCTAAGGCCCAAAGTCACTGGGATAGGCTCCAGTCACCTGTAGAAAATGAATATTTTCAATATTTTCAGAATATTTTCAAAGCTGACGTTCCAAAAGGCGTCCAAAATGCCCCAACGCACATTGGGGAACAGGGACACTTTTTACTCTCGACGTGCTTCTTTGCGTTCCAGCTTTTATTGCAAAAGGCTTTGCTTTGCACTTAGGAGAGAGAGAAATCGAGGATTGCTGCCTTTATAAAATGTAGTTTCTCCTCCTCCAGACAATGTCCTTTTGCCGTCTCTCTCCTCCTCCAACGCTACGTCGTACAGCAGGTTTAAACACGACAACGAGGCAACAGGTCAAGAAAACATTAGTACAAGTACAGACATTTACAGTGGATTTACACTAAGTGCAACTTGGATGCGAGTCACGCAGAACTTAGAAAGTGCTTAAAACCAATGCGTTGATTTACACCGTGCTCCGACATGTCCGACTGCGAGTGCGAGAGTCGCGCAACTCTGCGGAAAGAATCCGCATGAAGTCTATTTTTGTCGGAGACCGCAGCGGTCTGGTGCGGCTTTCATTCATTATACGAGCGTTCTCGCGGAATCTACGTGACTCCACGTGGCTTTGGACAAAACCGGACCGCAGTTGACAGCATCTGGTGTAACAGGCACTTAGCAAGAAACCCACACGTGTCCCGACCTGCACTCGCCTCGCAGTCTGTGTAAATCCAGCGTTACTGGTGTAGTGGAGGCACAAGCTTTTTTTTTTCTCAAGCCATATGATTTCTTTATCCTTCAACTAGTCGACTATCTCTTAAAGACGAAAAGACTTTTCTAGTCAATTAGTCTGTGCAAACCTTATTACATACACACAAAAAAGAATATGTCAATAAACTTGCCTCTAATTTAAGCAAATATTCAAACTGCAGCGGGCCTCATTACCAAAAAACATTGGACAACTCATAAACATCATTTAATAATAATATAAAACTATTAAAAGACCAGGCACAGAGCTTTTAAATAGTCCTGTTCATTTAGTTTTAAAGACAGTCTAAAGTCCAGTCCAGCGCCTTTCAACAGAACAACCTTGGAGCCCAAATCTCTCTGATCTTATCTTGTGAATCCAAAGTGCAGCGCTGGTGTTGTGTCGCCCAAAACAAATGACTTCAAGTTGTGTGACGACGTTTGGCTCGGGCCGACTCAATAAAAGCCCTTCTGCTCCTCTAACAGAGCTGTCCCTTCCACCGCCGCCAGTGCGCAGTCTGTAGAGTAATGTAAAAGCCATTCCGCTCTCTATTTGTGAAGCCCGGAGCTGCCAGGTCATTTGACACGAAGAGAGCCGAGTAAACAGAGAGAGGAGCGAAAGTGAGGCATCCAGAGCCCAGGGAGAGTTCAATAACAGCGCGGCTCAGGTCTGAGGACGGTCTCAGGGGGGAGGGAAGGGTTTAAAGTGCAGTTTACAGCGAATACAGCAGAATAAACTGGTCATATTTAGTAGGACTGGGATGATAGGCTTTTGTCATGACACAGCACAGGTTTAGGACAGTCTCAGGGGGAGTATAGGGTTTAAAGTACAGCTTTACAGTGCATATAGCAGAATAAACTAACATTCTGTTTCAATTCATCATAGCCAACTTCTTACTTATGAGACTGCTGTGTTGGCGTTAGCATGGAGTCACAAACACAGTTATTTTCATCTATTGTCAGAAACATTCACCACAATTCACTGCTCACTGTCTGATCTTCCAAATATTTATTCATTTCAGATAATTTCATAGAAGAATTTAACAGGAAAAGCTTATACTTACATAGGTTAGCAATTGTGATCATTTCTGTTTGACTTGTACTTAATTTAAGTGATGGGATTTTCGAAACATCACAATTCGAGTCGTTCAAAAATCCAACTCCTTTTTGTTTTGTTTGTTTCTAGGGCTGTCAGTTTTATCGTGTTTTTACCGCGTTAACACAAAACTGTTTTAACAGCAATAATTTTTTGACGCAAATTAATCGCATGGTTATTTTCAAGGGGGGTACACATGAGATTCAGAGAAAAACACAGAGCTCAAGCAGAAAAAGTCCTAGACGAGGGTCTGCTGGCTCACTTTTATAGACTTTGGTAACGTTTCCACTCGATCCCACGACTGTCTAAGCGTAGATGTGTTTGTTTACCTCGGCTCCGTCCGTGTCACGTCCATGTGCAGCTCGATCAGCTGATGAGGAGGAGGATGTTCCCCGAGGCTCGGTATATGTTCCTATCTTATCGTGTCTCGATAAAGTCACGGTCCGCGGTCACTAAATGTGATGTTTGTCCACTCATGTCGTTGAAAATATCCAGTATCCAAAATAGTCCAGAATAGTCTTTCAAACTCCGGCAAAAACTTTGGAAGTTCCACTTTTGGCTCTGCTAGTTAGCGATAAAGCTTCTCTAACCAACACCTTTGACTCCTACACAGTAAAAGCCTCATAATCTCCAGCTGCAGAAAGCACTTTACTGTGAAAGAGCAGTGTAATAGACGATTTGGCCTAATGTTATAGGAACCAGTATAAAAGGCAGCTCACTCTCTGCTCTGATGAAATGAAGCTCAAATTAATCCACACTTCCACTTTGCTCACGGCTGACTTACACATTCACAAATTTTAGTCAAAGAAACAAAAACATTTGTTTTTGTGTGGCCTCTCGTTTGTTGCTACTGCTGGGCCAAGGAGAGGGATTTTTGTGTTGCACGCATCTGATATACAGAATGAGCTGCTGCTGATGGAGAAACAACTCGAGCTGAGGCTGTTGTCAGTAACTACAAGAGTTTATCACTGTTTAAAAACAAAAGTTCTGCAGCTAAATCAACATTTGTGAATGAAACTTGACCCTACGACTCTTAAAGTTAAATCAGGTGAAAAAATGGCAAGAAAAACACTTTCAAGCTTCAGGAGACAGACGTCTGTCAGACCGGTTCAGACCTGGTCCAAACAGCTGCTTTTGTCTCGTTTCCTGTTTTCTTCAAAGAAGTTTCCCCATGTAAACAGATGGAGAGTGCTCTTTATGCATGGAGCATGGCAGTAGTCAGAAAGTGACATTGACCTTTGATCCCTCTATAAATTCTCAAATGTTGCATGTGGCACCCCAAAGCTCGCAGCAGTCCTGCTTCAGTTCAAGTTAAAATGAGTTTTGGATGAAAGTTGAAACATCTCGATCTAATAAACAAGAAGAAAGTGAGTGCATTGACAGGCCAAAATGTCCTGTAGCTCAATAAAGGACTATTATTGTCGTCAGTGTGCCTCAGATCTCCTTTTCGTCTACATCTCGATCTTATATTTGTTCATTTCATCTTCTCTAAAAGCTCACGGAGTAAATGAAGCAGATGAATCGTTCTTAAAGCTCATGTCTGTGGGGATGTTTGTGGTGTGAGTGAACTTGTTTTACTCTGGACTCATCAGATCCCCGCTCACTCAAAGCCTTTGTGAGATCACGCTTACAGCCGTGTTCTGTTAGCATGAATAAAGCATGTCTATAGGACGCCTGCATGTTTAAACTACATGTGTGTGTGTGTGAAAGGGGCTAAATCTGCGCCGCGTTCTCCGTTGTGGGACAGTTCAGCGCCGTGGCAGCAGGACACGGGGAAACTCAACACTAATATACATTATTCAAGCTCTCACATCTACTACTGCGAAGCCTCCTGGGTGTTTGGCTTCTTTCTGAACCGTTTGAACTGTTCTTATGCTTCAAAAACACACACTTTGTCTTAGTGAGGCGTTCCCCTAATCAGGATTTGTGTTAGCGCAACTACTCTCATCTCCCCTCCTTCTCTCTCTCCTCTCTTACATGTGCTGTCCTCCTTTCTTCTCCTCTCCTTCCTCTACGTTCTCTCCCCTTTCCTCCTGCTCTCTCCCTCTTCTTACATGTTTTGTCCCGTCTTCAGTCTCTTCTCTCTCTTCCTCTTACATGTGCCGTCTTCCTCCTCCTCTCTCTACTTCCATGTGGTGTCCTGTCTTCCTCTCTTCTTTCTTTCTCTCTCTTCTCTCTCTCTTTCTTCTCCTCTCTTACATGTGGTGCCCTGTCTTCCTCTCTCTTCTCTTCCTCTCTCTCTTTCTTCTTCCTCTCCTACATGTGGTGTCCTGTCTTCCTCTCTCCCTCTTTTCTTCTCTCTTACATGTAATGTCCTGCTCTCTCCCTCTCTCTCTTCTCCCTCTCTTTCTTCTTCTTCTCTCTCTTACATGTGGTCTTCCTCTCTCTTTTCTTCCTCCCTCTCTTACATGGTGCCCTGCTCTCTCTCTTCTCTCTCCCTCTCTTCTTCTCCTCTCTCTTCATCCCTCTTTTCTTCCTCTCTCTCTTCCATGTGGTGTCCTGTGTCTCTCTCTCTCTTTCTTCTTCTCTCTCTCTCTCTCTCTTACATGTGGTGTCCTGTGTCTCTCTCTTCTTTCTTCTTCTCTCTTCATCCCTCTTTTCTTCCTCTCTCTCTTCCATGTGGTCCTGTGTCTCTCTCTCTCTTTCTTCTTCTCTCTCTCTCTCTCTTACATGTGGTGTCCTGTCTCTCTCTCTCTCTTTCTTCTTCTCCCTCTTTTCTTCCCCCTCTCTCTTCCATGTGGTGTCCTCTCTCTCTCTCTCTCTCTCTCTTATTCTCTCTCTCTTTCTTCTTCTCTCTACATGTGGTGTCCTGTCTCTCTCTCTTTCTTCTTCTCCCTCTTTTCTTCCCCCTCTCTCTTACATGTGGTGTCCTGTCTCTCTCTTCTTCTTCTCCCTCTTTTCTTTCTTCTCTCTCTTACATGTGGTGTCCTGTCTTCCTCCTCCTCTCTCCCTCTCCCTTTCTTCTTCTCTCTCATGTGGTGTCCTGCTCTCTCTCTTCTCTCTTCTTCTTCCTCCTTCTCTCTTCTTCTCTCTCCCTTACATGTGGTGTCCTGTGTTCCTCTCTCTCTCTCTCCCTCTCTCTCTCTCTCTCTCTCTCTTCTCTCTTTTCTTTCTTCTCTCTCTTACATTGGTGTCCTGTCTAACTCTCTCTCTCTTCCTCCCTCTCTTTCTTCTCCCTCTCTTCCATGTGGTGTACTATCTCCTCTCTCTCCTCCCTCTCTTCTCCTCTCTCTCTTCCATGTGGTGTCCTGTCTTCATCTCTCTCTCTCTTTCTTCCTCTCTCTCTTCTATGTGGTTTCCTGTCTTCCTCTCCCTCTCTCTTTCTCCCCTCTCGCTCTTCCATGTGGTGTCCTCTCTCTCCTCTCTCTCTCTCTCTCTCTCTCCCTCTCTCTCTTCCCTCTCTCTCTTCCATGTGGTGTCCTGTCTTCCTCTCTCTCCTCTCTCCTCTCTTCTCCTCTCTCTCTTCCATTGGTTCCTGTCTCTTCCCTCTCTTTTCCCTGCTCTTCCATTGGTGTCCCTCTCTTCTCCCTCTCTCTCCCCTCCTCTTTTCTCGCTCTTCCTGTGTGTCCTCCTCTCTCTCTCTCTCTCCCTCTCTCTCTTCCCCTCTCCTCTTCCATGTGTGTCCTGTCTTCCTCTCTCTCCTCTCTTCTCCTCTCTCTCTTCCATGTGGTGTCCTGTCTTCCTCTCTCTCCTTCCTCCCTCTCTCTCTTCCATGTGGTGTCCTGTCTTCCTCTCTCCCTCTCTCTCCTTCCTCCCTCTCTTCCTCCCTCTCTCTCTTCCATGTGGTGTCCTGTCTTCTCTCTCCCTCTCTCTTTTCCTCTCTCCCTCTCTTTCTTCCTCCCCTCTCTTCCTCCCTCTCTCTCTTCCATGTGGTGTCCTGTCTTCCTCTCTTCCTCCCTCTCTCTCTCTCTCCCTCTCTCTCTTCCTCTCTCTCTCTTCCATGTGGTGTCCTGTCTTCCTCTCTCCCTCTCTTCCTCCCTCTCTTCCTCTCTCTCTCTTCCATGTGGTGTTCTGTCTTCCTCTCCTCCTTCCTCCCCCTCTCTCTCCTCCCTCTCTCTCTCTCCCTCTCTCTTCCATGTGGTGTCCTGTCTTCCTCTCTTTCCTCTCTCTCTTCCTCTCTCTCTCTTCCATGTGGTGTCCTGTCTTGACTAAAGCCGCTGTGACAGGCCAGTCCCTGTAGATTCTGATCAAATCCCCCATAATGCACTGGGCAGCAGCAGCAGCAGCAGAAGAAAGGGGGGAGACGGAGGAGGAGAGAGGACGGAGGGATGAAGGAGGAGGGAGGGAGGAATCAGCTCTTTGTGATCTCAAACACCTCGGGACATTTACACAGATACACAAACATACACCAGCAGCAGCAGAGACGTACATATAAGGACCGTAAAGTTTGTGTTTTTCTCACTTTTCTCTGCCTGAAGCCTCGTGACCTCGTGAAGCTTTGTACGTTGTGTTTTTTGGACACATCTTTGCATTTTTTTATTCGCTTATAGAATCTTGTGGAGGTCAACTGTGTGAGGCAGACTTTGGTACATTTCCAGTTATGTTTTTTATGAATATTTTTAGAGTTTTAAATGAATAATGGAGCTGGTGTGTGGCAAAATTGACTTTCCTTGTGTTCACCTTGTTGTCTCAATCTTCCCACATCAAAAAACAGCTACAATTGAGCTGTCCTTGTTAGGGATGCACCGATCCAGCTTTTTCAGTTCCGATACCGATCCCGATACTTTAGAATTAAGCATCTGCCGATACCCGATATCGGCCGATACTTGTGTAAGGACTGAAATATCTCTTCTTTCCTTCTCAAAACATAAGACTTTTGATCATAAGTGTTATTTATACTGCAAGACACAACTAAACAACTTAAGAAGAAGAGAGGGAAAGAGACGAGAGAAAGAGAGAGAAGAGAAGAAAGAAAAAGATAGACCGCGAGGAGAGAGAGATAGAGAAGAAAGAGAGAGAGCGCGAGGAGAGAGACAAAAGAGAGAGAAGAGAAGAAAGAGAAAGCACGAAAGGAGAGAGAGAAAGAGAGAGCACGAAGAGAGAAAGAGAGAAGGAAGAGATAGAGAGAGAGAAAGAGAGGGAGAATGAGAGGAGAGAGAAAAAGAGAGAAAAGAAAGAGAAAGCACGAAAGGAGAGAGAGAAAGAGAGCACTAAGAGAGAAGAAAGAGAGAGAGAAAGAAGACAGAAATAGAGAGAAGAAAGAGAAGAGAGAAAGAAAGAAGAGAAGACAGAGTAGTAGAGAGAAGAGAGAATTAGAGAGAAGAAAGAGAGAGAGAAAAGAGAAAGAGAAGAAAGAAAGAGAGAGAGAGAGAAAGAATAAAATGTCAAACATTATGAGACATTCTGGATCAACATCAGACATAAATCTGACTCATTATGTCCAATTAAACACAACTAGGATATCGGCTGAACCGATATCATGGAGCCGATACTCGATCCAGCAAATTTCCTGAATCGGCACCGATATTCGATCCCAGTATCGGATCGGTGCATCTCTAGTCCTTGTTACATACTGTATATTGTGAACATGGATCAATAAAAGAGAAGCTGCTGCATGTTTTTCTATAGATCTCCAGCAACACAAACTGCTCAGATTCGGCACACAGAGCATCTGCAGCTTAATAAATCTAGACTGGATTTCAAATGCCCTGTACATACAGTATGTGACCATCATCATGGAGACTAACAAGACATTTACCAACGTCAAAATGTTACTTAGTTCTGCTTTAAGCTTGTTTTTTGTTTTTCAGCTGTTAGAAGCGAGTCAATTTGGTATGTTAATACAAGTGCTAACAACAACAACAACAACAACAAAAATAGACAAACTTGGAGTTTGGTGACATTATTATATTTTCTACAATACAATTTTTTACACACCAACGTCTGAAAAGAAAAATCTACAAAATCAAGATCCAGACCAGTAAAATGATTAAGCAGATTCCATATTTATAATATTGTTAGACAATAAAAACAGCCTGAGAATCACAGTAAACATGGATGTGGTTGAACACAAACACATCAAATACACAACTCTGGGTAATATCTTGATTATGGAGGGTTTTTTTGTTTCTCAACACAGGCGTTGGCTCAGTTGTCAGTAACTACCAGAGTTTATCTGGGAGAAAACTAAAGTTCTGCTGCTAAATCAACATTTGTGAATGAAACTCGACCTACGACCCTTAAAAGTTACATTCAGGTGAAAAACACAGAGAAAAACACAGACGTCTGTCAGACCGGTTCAGACCTGATCCAAACAGCTGCTCTCGTCCTGTTTTGTTGTTTTATTCAAAGAAGTTTCCCCATGTAACCAGACGGAGAGGAGCACTTTCTGCATAAGGCATGCGCAGTAGAGTGTTAAGTAACGTCGACCGAAAATCCTTCTATACATAAAAAAAAAGTTTTTTAATTGACGAATATTCTTAGTTTGAACAGTATCCACACTGTAGATACTGACTAGACTGACTAGACCAGGCATGTCCAAACTGCGGCCCGGGGGCCAAATGCGGCCCTTGGACCAATTTTCTTTGGCCCTCAGACTTACTGCAAGATTGGCCCAAATTACAAAAAGTATTGTTTTTAATGTCAAATTCTTCTATTATAGTCAGAAAAGCAACATTTTAGTTCCTTTGAACCATAAAATGAATGATTAAAGCTCTATTAAAAGTGTGGTGGTTCATTAAAATTAGGTCAAATGCAATATTTTTGAATGATTCACTGCACTGGCATGAAATATATGGCCCTCTGCTCCATATAAGTTTTAAAATGCGGCCCACTCTAAAAAAAGTTTGGACACCCCTGGACTAGACTAACAGATGAACGTGCCTTGCGTCGTCACGCAGACGTATGTGACAGCAGAGCATGAAGTTTAAGCACTCGAAAGTCCCATTAGGTTGCATTAAAGAGCTGAAACTTAGATTCAATGGAAGCGGTGGGTGTGATTTTTAACTGGGCTGCAATTGCACCAAAAGAGGCAGGACTATATGTGCCGGCAGTCACATGAGCTCTTCTGATTGGACAAGGATATATTTGGGCATTTTAATTAAGTTTTGATTGAGTGATGAGCCGCCCTGAGTTTACACTATTTACACAAACGAGACAGAGATACAGAGATAATCTATAAACACACAAACATGCTTTTTGAAACTTTGTATGTTTGAAAGAAGTCAGTGTAATGATTCCTTCACTGTCCACCTCTGCACATCACGTTCCTCCATCACTGACAGAGGAACAGTATATTCTCCTGACAGGTCTGGAGTGAGCGCAGCGGCAGACGCGGAGGAGAAGGTCAGATAAACAAATCCTCCTGTTTTAAATGCCTCTCATATTTATTGGAACCGTCAGAACAGGCGCTGATCAAAGGCGCGCGGGACTAAATTTACTCGCGTCGGAATTACACGTGTCAGAGCGCGTTTAAATGGCTTCAAATCAACAGAGCGCGATTAGCCACGGCGCGTCACAGCCGTATTCAGCCGCGCACAAATCAGGAGAACAGCCCCGAGCGCGGAGGAGCATGTCGCGCGCGCGGATGTACCTAATCTGTAACAGCATCTATGCATCAGCGCGCGCCTCGTAAAGTTATGCTTCTGAGTGTATGTTTCACTGAGGGACATTAGAGTTATTGGATTGCAGCGTTTGAGTAAAACTTATGTGGGATATTCAGGGTTTTAAAGTTCTAAGACGCTGTTAAAGGAGAAATATTGTTTTTAGAAATGTACTTATTAATAAACTACATGTTTAGATCAGTAATTTACATAATGTTCATTGTAAAACACAAAGTTGATCTGAAATGGCTTAGAAATAAAAACAGTTCAAACAAACCGCAGAACTGACAAGCCCCAAGCCCCGCCTCTTTACAATGACAAGCCCGCTCTTTATACTGACAAGCCCCGCCTCTTTACATGACAAGCCCCGCCTCCTTACAATGACAAGCCACGCCTCTTTATACTGATAAGCCCCACCCATTTAAGAAAAAGCCTGCATCTGTACATTGAAAAGCTCTCTCTTGAACTGTAACAAGCAACACATTTTAACATCTTTGGAAAATGGTAATTTTGAACAACATGATAACAATGAATCTAGCTATGAATGCTATGCAACTACCTATGCTAATGCTAGCTTTAGACCTCTGAAATTAAGACTTTTCCAAGAGCGTCTGGCTGCAGACACGTAACGCCCACCCTCCTTCCCAGGCTGCAGACACGTAACGCCCACCCTCCTTCCACAGGCTGCAGACACGTAACGCCCACCCTCCTTCCACAGGCTGCAGACACGTAACGCCCACCCTCCTTCCACAGGCTGCAGACACGTAACGCCCACCCTCCTTCCACAGGCTGGGAGCTCCCTCTTACTGCAGATCGGAAATCCATTCACCTCAAGGCCCACATTTCCCATCGAAAGGAACAGGATGAGCAACAGTCGTTCCAGAGCACAGTGTAAAACCACCGTGAGTGTTTCAAGTGGCCAACTATATCGTGCTAAATTCACAACGTAACATAAAAACGCAAAAAAGGCGTGAAACCGTGGTCAAAATAAGCGGTGCATGGAGTGAGGAGAAAGAGAGACAAAACGGAGCAGGTAAAAAGAGAGAATAAGAGAAAGAAGGAGCGTGTATGTGATCACACGCAACAAAGAAAAAGATGAGACTAAGAAAGAGAAAGTGCACATTTTATGTTACGCTGGAGACACACTGTAAACATGTAAACACATGAGACACATGAGCCCTTTTTCACAAGAAAGCGTACATTTACCACGACATTACACAACATGTAAATTACGTATGATTAGCACGATTCACGGCTGTTTTGTGTAATTATAGTACGCTCACAGTCCCAGTTCATTTCTATGGTGGTTGTTAAGACGTGTTCTTATTTATGAATATTTATCAAATCCTTATTCTAATCTTAACCTGCCTCAACCCCCAGACCTAAACTTACCTGTTTTAATAACTTGATGCCTAAACTTACTCGTTTCACCTGAAGAAAACGTCTCCACGTGGACAAGACCAAAACTAAAAACAGCTGTGAACTCGTGTTTAAAATACGCTGTTTTAGTGTCGTGGTAAAAGTACGCCCTCTAGCGAGACTGTGTGTAATGTACTTTTTCTATCATTAAAACGACAGGGCAGTCTTGCTTCCGGCTCAGACACAGAGAATGACTCGAGTTCCGGTCGAGTTTGAAAACAACATGTGCCGGATCAGGCTGGATTTTATGTAGGCCCGATCTAAACTCTATCTTGTGCGTGGCCATGCAATCAAATGCATATGACTTTCAACATTCACACCCCAAAGACAGATAAGATTAGGTTTAGGATCAGGTAATCTGGGGAAGTTTACGGCTTTGTAAAATGTCAAGAGTTACTAAATAAGGACGTCCAGTTTGTACGGAGAGCTTTGTCCCGTCTGTAGTGAGATGTGGGCGGGACGAAAGAGGTGAAAACAACAGAAGTTCACCTGTCACACCTGGATCTACCTCCTCTGCTGACTGTAAATAACATAACGGCCCTCACTGTTCATGCAACTTGTCCTGTACAGAACTTTGGCCAATGTTAAAGTTTGATTAATTGATCTATAAACCCACTGAAAAGGATTTAGAACTATATTTTCCATTGAATAATTTGCAAAGACAAGTTTATCATGTGAAATGTAAGACTTAGTGTAATGTCCAAACACAAACAGCTGACCTTGATGTATCTGCAGTGATAAGAAGACTCTACCTGGGCCAGAGAAAGACCAGACCAGGGACTAGACCATAGACCAGACCGTAGCCCAGACCAGAGACCTGACCAAAGACTAGACTAGAGACCAGGGCAAAGAGCAGAGAGCAGCTTCTGGAGGCCGAAGAGTGAATGTAAATAGAGTGTTTGTGTCTGAGGCAGAGGCAGTGACAGATTTACACCTCAGCTCCTCTCAGTCTGCAGCTGGACCATTAGGATTCAGGTCCAGACCCGGAGCCTGGACCAGACCACACACCGGCTTTCAACTGCATCGCACAGGACAGACATAGTATCGACCGGTAAAAGTTTACATATTTGGTCAAATCCATTTTTCTTCCTCCTCCTCCGTGTTCTAACAGAGTCTTTCATTATTAGTTTACTCACAGTTGTGTTTGGATTGATTCCTGCAGGTTTGAATAATCTTGTATTGTCCTGCAGCTCCAGTGTTTTAGAAAAAGTTGTTACAGCATATCCCAAACATTAGTAATTTAAACTCTTGTTGCTTGAATAGTCGAAGTGTATCACTATGAAGAGGTGGAGCTTATCACTTCTGCAGTTTTGACACTATTGATTTTTAAGGAAAAGCATCAAGTCGTCTGAAGTGTTGGACCTTCAAGTCCAAGTCAAGTCCAGGTCTTTTCTCTCCCTCTCTACACTGACTGTGAGGCTGGTTCGGGACACGTGTGGGATTCTTGCAAAGTCCTGGACTGCTCTGAGGTCTATGTACTAAAGTGTATTGATATTAAGTACTTTCTTAGTCTTGATCCCAACCCGTACCAAACTCGTGCTCAGTGTGCGGCGGTGTAGCCTGATGCATCAGTCGAGTTAATTTCACTTTGTGGAAACTGTCTGACATCGCATCATAGAGGTTTGTTCTCTTCACAGGAGGCGGGGGCTTTTTTTAACTTAACCAATCGATGCTCTTTGGTCATTTTGATGTTTTGAAGTAGAGCATAACCGTGTTTCAGTGACTGTAAACGTTTCTCTGTGTTAAACTTGCAAATTAAAAGAATCAATGCAATATTTAAAGTTAATATTTGACACAAGATCAAAGAAAAAAAAAAACATATGGATAATTATTTGTTTATAACACAGGCAATGCACATGCACCCGATAAGTAGAATGAACTGCAGCTGATTGACCAAGCTGGAGCAACAACTCCAGCCAGGGCTGTTATCAGCGAACTACAAAGTTTATCTGTGAGAAAACAAAAGTTCTGCTGCTAATTTAACATTTGTGAATGAATTTCAACCCTACGACCTTAAAAGTTTCATTCAGGTGAAAAGATGGGAGAAAAACACTGACTCCAGCTTCAGGAGACAGACGTCTGTCAGACCGGTTCAGACTTGATCCAAACAGCTGCTCTCGTCTGTTTTGTTGTTTTTATCAAAGAAGTTTCTCCAGCCAACCAGATGGACAGCGTCTCTTTCGGCATGAAGCATGTGCAGTAGAGCGGAAAGTGACGTCACCAAAAATCCCTCTATAAAGTCAGCGATCTCAAGTCTGGTTGGTCTGGCCCACACACCATTGGCAGACGTTTTTTTGGGAACCATCTGTATCTGCGAAACCTGACCTAGAGCTGGAGTGAAATGAAATTGAGTGGAGGCACTAGGTGGCTCTGGATCCACTCACACTAGCACAACTGAATAGTGCCCAAGCCCGGACGACCCTAAAGGCAGTTCTTTTATCCAGAGTGAGTGCAAACAAACCGTGCTAAGGCTTGGATCTGACTCTGGCCTGGTTGGAGGTGGGCCAGAGCACGGCACGGTTACTCATGAACACACACACACGATCTCAGCATAGAACAAGACGAACATAAGCTCTATGACCAGAGAAAGAAGTTGTGAAGTCTCTGTCTTGTTGATTTTGCTGTTGAACACAATTTTGTATCCAAAACCTGACGGAGGAACTTGCATCACGGACAAACTCAGACTGCTTGATTATATTAAAGACATAACGGCCCGCTGGACTTATTTTCGACACTACAGCAGTAGCACCAAGCGCTTATCAAGCTTCAGCGCAACATCTAAACAATCACCTCCTTTGGCTCGGTTCACTTGTGCAGGTGTGAGTGTGGAACATAGAACTTTCTGTAATCAGACTTGAGCATGTCATGGTTAAAAAACCCTGGACTGAGTGTACCCCAAGTTAATTTATCAAGTCAAGTCTGAAGACATCAGAAGTGACTCAGCTTTGATTCAAATCCAAGTCACAACCTACAAGTCCACACCTCTAGTACTTAGCAACAATTACATTTTTCCTATACACTAAATAACTGTTACATATGGTAGTTTCTCCTGCTGTGCATTTACAGTGTGACTCCTTAAAGCGCTCGTACAAACCAGAAAAAGTCATTTCCGCCGCTCTCTCTGGAGGATGCTCTATATTTCATCACATACAAATGGACCACAAGCCTGCACATGTAAACCCACTGATTGAATTATGTACTTTAGCCGGCTGTTTGGAGATGTACAACAGCGATTTCTATCATCAAATATTCATACGACTCCCAGCGTGCGCGCGGAAACAGCCTGTAGAGCCGTTAACCAATCAGGCGGCAGTTTATTGCCTCCTCAGGCTGTGCTCCTCTCAATGGAAACTGTTTATCTCGCTGTTTGCTCTCAGTTTTCGTCGACTCACTCAAACGCTTTGTAACCGACTCTGGGGCTGATGAACTCGGCACAAAAGGAGGAACGGAGCCAAGACGTGAGCGTGCAGACCTGGAGAAACAGTGTAAAGAACCGCACAAACAGTCCGGATTGTTTCTGTAGGGTCAGATGAAAGATATTATAGAAGAGCCAAGGAGCGTGCAGACCTGGAGGAAACAGTCTGAGGAACCGGTCCTGCTTTTGTCTCTTTTACAATTCTGGATGAATGAATATTTATTAGAAATTATATGGAACCAAGTCATTGTATTTAATATGTGTCAAGTTTTGGACTAAAGCAGAGGATGTCAGATTTTAGAATAAGCAACAGCTGGCCGAGATTAAGGCTAGGAAGATGAAGAAATTCCAATCCAAATGCTCAATTATTGAATCTGGAGCTTCACAACTAATTTTTATCAGTAAAAACATGTGTTTTAGAGCAAAATCAGACTTTGGAAGAAGAAATGTGACTTTTTTTGTGCTAAATAGCTCACAAAAAGGCAATGTAAATCACTACCATGAGCAGCTTTTATTTATTTATTTTAGTCCTTACTCTTGTCCATGTTTAGTCCTGACTCTGGCTGTTTTAAATGAAGCTTTCTGTTTTATATTCCATCTATCCATCCATTTTCTTCCGCTTTATCCGTGGTCGGGGGCAGGAGTCTGAGCAAGGGCGCCCAGACTTCCTTTCCCTATCCACAAAAACCTTCTCCAGCTCTCCCAGGAGGATGCAGAGTCCTGGGGCTTCCGGGAACCGCTCAACAGGGAGGCGTCCAGGAGGAGTCCCAAACAGATGCCCGAGCCACCTCAGCTGGCCCCTCTCGACATGGAGGAGCAGCGGCTCTACTCTGAGTTCCTCCCGTGTGACTGAGCTTCTCACCCTGTCTCTAAGGGAGCGCCGAGCCTTCATGCACAGGAAACATTTCGACCGCTTGTATCCGTGATCTTGTCCTTTCGGTCATTACCCAAAGCTCATGACCATAGCTGTTTTATATTAGGCAATTATTTATTCCTCAAATCAGTTCTAGTCAAAATGGAATTAGCTTTTTCTTTAATAAAGGATTCAGTAAAGAAAATGTCTCCAGTAAAATGAATGAACACTTGTAATACCGCCACAGACCCTCAGGGGACCGCGTACCCCTGGTTGGGACAAATGCATGAATTGGTCTCTTCCAAGAAGCCATACCTACTTGTCAAAGCCTGATCCAGTCAGATCTCAGAAGTTAAGCATGACAGGCCCAAATCAGATCACTTGGATGGGAGACACTGGAACACCAGGAGCCACAGTGGGACGACTAAAGTGGACTATCGATGTGTCCTTGGAAAAACACTTAACCAGTCTTGTGTCAGTGTCTGCGTAACGGTGAGTGGATCTTTGATTGTGAACTGGTTTGAGAGCATTATAAAAGCGCTAGAGACCATTTATCATAAGTCTCTTAAAATCCTTTCATTTTGCCAATGTTCTTTAAATGATAAAAAGCAGCTGATGTTACTGATCAATATAATAATCTCGACATAAACACTAGAGACTTGGACATTTTGATTGGAGATGATGCATTTAAAAGAGAAGAAGAGACTGTGAGTGCTCTTCTCCTCAGCGCAGCCTCCGCGTTTACAGATCCACACTTCTCCACGCGGCAGGTCCACAAAAGGCAGATCTGGCCCAAACGTATTTATGTAAACATGGGTGTTCGCTAAAGTGCTGATAGATTGGCTTTACAAACAGGGCTGCGGTAATGGGCCGGCTCTGCACAGATCTGCCGCTCGTACGGGATCATAATTAACTTCTACACGTGCTTGTGCGTGTGCGCGCGGCGGTGAGAGCCAGCGCCGGCACGCACAGCTCACTTAGCATTTAAATGGGATTCCTCCTCCTGCACAAATACATCTGTGGACGCTTTACACACAAATGAATTACAATGTAGAATGTCAGCACTTGGCCTTTGGAGACAAAATGTGTGTTTTAGTTGCCAAGTCGGCTTCTTTACAGCGACTCCGAGCTTCTTTTCTGGTAAATTGTTTGAGTTGTGGAGAAAAATTCATCACAGTTTGATTTATTCTTTCTTCTCTCTTATTGGAAACTTGGATGGTTTTCAAATAGAAGAAATAATCACAGAAAGATCTACTTCAAACAGCTTGTACAACATTATTAAATTGGCTCCAAGTTCTTGTTTTACCACAGACGTGTGAGGCAGGACTGTAATCGTGTTTTATGCAGGTTCCTCTTCTTATACTGTTTTATATGAAGTATTACAGTAAATCTACACAGTTGGGTTTGGGATGCTTTGCTCATGTGTTGGACGTCTCCCAAAAATCTCTGATGACACTGACTGTCGCTTGAATACAACAATATCTATAACTTAATAATAAGCCACCATCTCTCATCTGAATGAAATGATATAACCTGCAAATCTTAATGAGAAAAACAACATTGGAGTCATCTTATTTGGAGACACTTTACTCAGTCAAACGCTAGATTATTTTTAGTTATTACTGGTCCAAAAAAAACATTTTCATTAAATTATCTTGAGCTTTTGAAGAGAAATGATCAAACACCAAATCTGTCCAGGCCAGTGTGATTCATGCACTAACTGCTCTGTATATTTACAAACAGACGAGGTCGGTGGTGAAGAAGGAGCTGAGTCCAAAGACACACATTCATCGTCAGTTTATATTTCAGACTCACATATGCGTGGACATGACATTTGTGGAATGACTAAACGGACAACTGGTCTAAATTAGTTTCCTCTGGTGGCTGGGTGCTCCTTTAAAGACACAGTGTTACAGGAGGAACTTGGAGTAGATCTGCTGCTCCTCCACATCAAGAGGAGTCAGCTGAGGTAGCCTGGGCATCTGTTTCTGATGCTTTCTAGGCAAGTGTCCCTCCCTGGTGACCCCTGGAGGAGACTCAGGACACACTGGAGGGACTATTGCTTGTCCAGACAAAGATAAAACAAAAATAATTTTAAAAACGTCTGCATAAACATGGAGCTGTCGAAGGATTTGTGCTCCACACGAATCAGTAAACCAGCCTGAAGCTGATGTAATGCCTCTAACTGACCAGAGTGTGGCGCTTTGACACTGGCACAGACAGAAACTAGAAATGACACTGAGCATGCGCAGTAAAGTTTCGAAACTTAAAAACATCCCGAATCAACAACATGATCTAAAACCTATAGAAGAGTAGATTCTATAGGTAGAAGTCGAATATATTTTGACAAAGCTTCAAAACGGATTTAATGGAGATTGTAGTGAATTTATTTAATTTTAAGCTGGTTTTCTGTGGTTTCTGGTGCAATGAGACGCAGATTTTCACAGTGAACATTAGAGCTGCACGATATATCGATATCGATAAATACACTATTGACAACTGCAATTAGCTAATTGCAAACCTGTGATTTTCCGTTTTATTAGCATTGGCCTCCTTTTTTATTTGTGTATGACAAGCGCACTAAAAAAAACGAACACAGACCACAGTGACAGGCTTTTGAACTGCACAACACGACTGAACAAAAATCTATAAACACTGCTTTTATGACCGTTATAGTGCGTATTCAATAAAACCACTCTAGCACCAGCGTTAGCCGCTTACCTTGAACAGGCAAAACATCGATAGTTTCCCAGGTAAATCCAGTCTGTTTTCTTACAAACATAAAATCCAAGTAAATAAAAGCTGCATGGTTGACATTAGTCCTTAATCACTGCAGTGTCATGCAGGTTTTCCTCATAAGAACAGAAGTATTAATGCCTAAAATGTATGCATAGTTAAACTTTTCAAACTAGTAGGGCAGTTTATTTTTAATATTTTCCATGGTTGCAAAATGATCGGCTCAACAGAAAAAAAAAACATATTTATACACATGTTAATAAATACCGAATCGAAATTGCAATATCAAAGAGAAAAATAAAGGTCAGTACATTCTGCAGACGTGACTCTGGGGCAGTGATGTCATCATGAAAAAAAAGGTTTGGATACAGCGCAACTGGAAAGGCTAAACCGGAGTTTTGTAATCTTTTCACTCTGGGACCTGGTTTCAGAAAGATTCGTTTTCATGTGTGGTTTAGGTCAAATATTTGTTCCGAAACGCCTGAGCTTGGACAAGTGTGAACAAGGCCTATGTCTCTTGACTGATTCAGAGCTGGAGGAGGTGTTTCTGGAGAGAGAAGTCTGGACCTCTACTCAGACTGCTGCGACCTCATCTCAGATATTATGGAAGAAAAAAGAATGAATAAAGATATTTCACTAACCTTTTGGTGTAAACATGGTCTTAACTTTAATTCTATTATAATGTCACTGCAAAGAATGGGAAAGGGGCCCATATTAAAAGGGTAAGTGGCCTAAAAAGATCTGAAAAACACTGCTTCAGGTAAAGGTAAGGTCTAAAGGTAAGTATAAACGCACTGGAGAGTTTGAACCGATAAAGTAAGTACATATGACAAACCTTTAATTGAGAAAAGAAAACAGAAGCTTATATTCTCACTTTATTCTCACTCAAACCATTTCCCTTTTGCTCGTCCCTAAAGTTCCACAGCCCAGCTTTTATCATTTGTACCATTCCTCCGTCCGCAGCCTCTAACTCTGAGCCGAGCCATTATGTTGTGACAAAACAATAAACTTCAGCAGCCCGAGGACAGATTAAACTCTATTGCTCTGTTTCCAAGGCTCCTCTAACTTTCCCAAGATGCAACTGGGGCCGGAAGAAAAATGGCGTCTCGGAGCGGGACCCTGGACTGGCGGCGGATTATTGGCTCTTTTGTCAAACGGAGCGGCGAAACGAGACAAGGGAGGAACGCAGTGTCCACGGCAGAGTGTGGACAGGTCAAAGTCAGAAGAAACAAGACTTTTTACTGTTTACTTTTACGACAATTCTTTACTAATCATCACTTAGACGAGAATAGAAGCTGATAAAAGGGATATAAAAGCTTGAAATGAGTAGAATTTAAAAGATTTTGGCATAATCGAGTAAGAAAATGCTTTTGTGTCATCAAAAAGCGACAATAATATAAATTGTCAAATCATATCGTCTGTGTCACTTGCGTGGATTTTGAATCAATGAAAATTGTAAAATAACAATGTGTTTTTGGTAGTTTGACTTGAAAAGACTTGAAACTAAAAGCAAAGAACTTGGACTTGTCTCTCTTTGACTCTGACTTGTCTCTCTTTGACTTGGACTTGTCTCTCTTTGACTCGGACTTGTCTCTCTTTGACTCGGACTTGTCTCTCTTTGACTCGGACTTGTCTCTCTTTGACTCGGACTTGTCTCTCTTGACTCGGACTTGTCTCTCTTTGACTCGGACTTGTCTCTCTTTGACTCGGACCTTGTCTCTCTTTGACTCGGACTTGTCTCTCTTTGACTCGGACTTGTCTCTCTTTGACTCGGACTTGTCTCTCTTTGACTCGGACTTGTCTCTCTTTGACTCGGACTTGTCTCTCTTTGACTCGGACTTGTCTCTCTTTGACTCGGACTTGTCTCTCTTTGACTCGGACTTGTCTCTCTTTGACTCGGACTTGTCTCTCTTTGACTCGTTCTTTGACTCGGACTTGTCTCTCTTTGACTCGGACTTGTCTGTCTTTGACTCAGACTTGTCTCTCTTTGACTTGGACTTGTCTCTCTTTGACTCAGACTTGTCTCTCTTTGACTCAGACTTGTCTGTCTTTGACTCAGACTTGTCTCTCTATGACTCCAGATGACTACAGATGAAAAATAGCCATTGGGCTAATTCTGGCATATTTACATACAAATGTTCATTAATATGCACTGTCCCTGAAATAAATAAATAAATAAAATAAATAAATAAACTTGTCTCTGTTGACTCAGACTTGTCTGTCTTTGACTCAGACTTGTCTCTCTTTAACTCAGACTTGTCTCTGTTTGACTTGGACTTGTCTGTCTTTGACTCAGACTTGTCTCTCTTTCACTTGGACTTGTCTCTCTTTCACTTGGACTTGTCTCTCTTTCAACTTGGACTTGTCTCTCTTTCACTTGGACTTGTTCTCTTTTGACTCAGACTTGTCTCTTTCACTGGACTTGTCTCTCTTTCATTGGACTTGTCTCTCTTTGACTCAGACTTGTCTCTCTTTGACTCAGACTTGTCTCTGTTTGACTTGGACTTGTCTCTCTTTGACTCAGACTTGTCTCTCTTTGACTCAGACTTGTCTCTGTTTGACTTGGACTTGTCTCTCTTTGACTCAGACTTGTCTCTCTTTGACTCAGACTTGTCTCTCTTTGACTCAGACTTGTCTCTGTTTGACTTGGACTTGTCTCTGTTTGACTTGGACTTGTCTCTCTTTGACTCAGACTTGTCTCTGTTTGACTTGGACTTGTCTCTCTTTGACTCAGACTTGTCTCTGTTTGACTCAGACTTGTCTCTGTTTGACTTGGACTTGTCTCTCTTTGACTTGGACTTGTCTGTCTTTGACTTGGACTTGTCTCTCTTTGACTCAGACTTGTCTCTCTTTGACTCAGACTTGTCTCTCTTTCACTTGGACTTGTCTCTCTTTCACTTGGACTTGTCTCTCTTTGACTCAGACTTGTCTCTCTTTGACTCAGACTTGTCTCTGTTTGACTCAGACTTGTCTCTGTTGACTTGGACTTGTCTCTCTTTGACTCAGACTTGTCTCTGTTTGACTCGGACTTGTCTCTGTTTGACTCAGACTTGTCTCTCTTTGACTTGGACTTGTCTGTCTTTGACTTGGACTTTAGAGTAATTTAGAGTATTAAGCAGTTACTAATCATTAACTATTTGTTTATGATGAATTTAGTTTATGTTTGGATTTTTTAAGGTTTCTTTAGGAGAAAAAAAAGTAGTTTAGTAGTTTGAAAAGAAGAAATTGTCCAGTGCAATGTCAGGACAGTTAATAGTGTCGCGAGGCGAGAGGAGAGTGATGGTGTTTGGGACAGAAGAGACCGGGACGGGTGAGGAGGTGTGAGGAGGGTAAGGGGGGACAGTGAAGTTCCAGAGCTAATGACACTGGAGCTGCACAGACCAGGTTAACGCTCTGATGTGAAGACTTATGTGCCACAGAACAAAGCCTCATTTCAAACAGAAAATATTAGATTATTTCAGAAGCAAAGATCATAAAATATATAACAATGTAAACGTAATGCGACGTCTGGTACATGAGTCATGACAGACACGTGCCCTACATGTTTTGTTTTCCGGCGGGTTGTGACGCCTGCACATGTCTCTTTGATACTTTCGCTTTACTTTAAGATCAGAGTTTATATCAATAGATACCAGGATCTCACTTCGTAATTTTATCTTTATTTGGACAAAAAGCAAGGAATGATTGTTTCAATGATGCTTGATCATGTTGGATGCATTTTTAGCTGCAACTTTCAATGACTCACTTTGCACATATAACCCCGGGCTCACACTACATCCAGTCCAACTCCGGTGCAGTCACCGGAGTCTTTACTTAACTTGAAAAGTCCGAGAGTGGCTCACACCGGCTACAGTCCAGTCCGGTGTCTCCGGTACGGCCAATCCGGCGCTCCGAATCCGTTTCGTTTGTTTCAAATTTTGGCCGGACGCCGGAGCGCACCGGAGCCCTTTTTGATGAAGTTGTGAAAACAAGACACGATAAACAGGAAACCAACTGAAGTAACCGTAGTTTTCAAAATAAAATCTTACATACGCTAAAATACAAAATACACATTTTCACGATTACGTAACACATAAAATTAATAAACCTCCGTACTCATACCAAGTCGGCGAAAATCCAACAGAAAATCAACTAACGTGAAACAAGCCAAAACTTGGCGCGTCTCTGTTTACACATGTGTCAGCAAGAGAGAGAGAGAAAATAAAAATGCTCAGATCGCGTATTCCCCACGTTGAGCGTGAACCTCCGTGATTCGGGTCTCACGAGTCGGCAGCACCTTGCTGCAGCAGGACAGCAGACCACCGACTAATGTGATCACCCACCGAGCAAGACGGTTGACTGCATTGGACTGGAGGCAGTGTGAGCCGGGGTAATACTCTTCAGCCTACACAATGTGAATTGACATGACTTGATCCTTTTATGGATGCAACTCCAAGCTGATGAAGCAGTTTGTTCTCAACAGGGGAACGCAACGCTCAAAAACCCTTGTTACAAATTAATAAAATGCCTTTAAAGCATGCCACTGGACCCTCCCTCTTTGCATCTGATTATCTACATGTTTACGACCACACTGGGCAGTGTGGAGTTATATTCAACACAGTCATATTCAACATCAGTCACATTCACACAGTCATATTCAACACAGTCATGTCAACACAGTCATGTTCAACACAGTCATGTTTTCAATCACACACAGTCATATTCCAACACCGTCATGTCCAACACAGTCATGTCCAACACCGTCCATGTCCAACACAGTCATGTCCAACACAGTCATGTTCAACACAGTCATATTCAACACAGTCATATTCAACACAGTCATATCAACACAGTCATATTCAACACAGTCATATTCAACACCGTCATGTTCAAACCGTCATATTCAACAGCAGTCAATATTTCAACACAGTCATATTCAACAAACAAGTCCCCCATATTTCAAACACAGTCATCGTTCAACACAGTCATGTTCAACACCGTCATGTTCAACACAGTCATGTTCAACACCGTCATGTCCAACACAGTCATGTCAACACCGTCATGTTCAACAGTCAATTTCAACACAGTGATATTCAACACCGTCATGTTCAACACAGTCATGTTCAACACAGTCATATTCACCCACAGTCATATTCAACACAGTCATGTCCAACACAGTCATGTTCAACACAGTCATGTCAACCACAGTCATGTCCACACCGTCATGTCCAACACA